>JAJIBD010008594.1:0-38392 GCA_021461705.1 Cryptotis parvus | reverse complement strand
ATATACATGATAGTCTCTCAGTGTGTGTACTACAACCCACAGTGTTCAAAATGAGAGAGAGAGAGGGAGAGAGAGAGAGAGAAGGGAATGTGTCTGCCATAGAGGCAGGCGGAGTGTGGAAGGTAAACTGGGGACATTGGTGGTGGGAAATGGGGCACTGGTGAAGGGGATGGGTGCTGAACACTATGACTAAAACCCAATCATGAACAGCTTTGTAACTGTCTTATCTCCTGGTGATATAATAACATTTTTTAAAAATGATGTCTCTTTTCTAATTGCAAGTATACTTGTCTTACCCTTCTTCAACACTGGATTATTTCAAACTTTGAAAGTTTTAGCAGGGAAAATACTTTACTGCTACTTTGTTTTCCTAATCACTGATGAGGGTAAGCATCTCCTGAAATGTTTTTGGCAGTTGTATTTTTTTTGCTGTGTGTGAGTAGCTGGTCAGATCATTTATTTAGTAAGCTACCAGGTTGTAGCTGCTGTTTGTCAGAATTATGAGAGCTATTTTTATGTTAAAGAACCATCCTTTCAAGTTTTTGTTCAAGATGTTTTGTGACCAGATGTTTAGGACTAGAGAAACAATTACTGACTGATTTATGAATCTCTTTCTTGAGGTATTTCATTCATTGGCCTGAACGGCAGTGCTAGTTCATTCCAGGACATTGTACTAGTTGGCCCTGCAGGGATCTTGGTGCAGTGGGGGGGCCCCCTGAGCACTGCCTGAGGTGTCCTGAGTAATCCCAGCACAGAACCCAAACAATACTGCATTGACACACCCAGCCATCAGGCCTGGAATTGTCTCCTGAGTGTCACTTAGGAGTCCCCCCCAAAAGATATATCATTTATTAGCAATTTTCCCTATGACTCGGTTCCCTCAAACTCTGGTACAGTATAAACCCCTAAAGAAATATTACAACAAAACAATACTTGTTAAAAGTATTTTACAAACTCTTCTATATATACCACAATTTTGTAGTGATGTGTATATATACACACATATAATGTCATATATGTACATCCTCTGTGCACCACTTTCCATTATACCACGTCTAGAAAGAATTTAAATGTAGCTATTAATGTCATTTTGTTGTCGTCATTGTTGATGCTTGCCTTTGGAAAGTACTGCTCTAAGAAGCTAATCCTAACTTGTTGATTGCTGGATCTCTTGGCTACAAAACAAAGTTCCAACAATATTTCATCCTTATCTATATGAGGGAAGCTAATGGAAAGAAAGCATTTAAAAGTGATTACATCTGTTTTTCTTGGCCCAGCCAATGGCTTGGTGCTCAGTGCATTGCTTCTCAGTCTTTCGCAGATCAGATATCTTTCAGAACTTTCCTGCTGAAGTACTCAGGATGCAGAAACAAACTAATTCTACTTCATGCCTGATCATTCCCAGATTGTCACCAAGTTGTCCTTCCAACATGCTAGGAGGAAAAAAAGAACCAGAACAGGATATGACAGTGTGTGAAACGGGAGAGGCAGCTTCCAAAGCTTCCATGGCAGGATGGCCAAGAGGTGTGGCTAAGACTGGGGTCCTTTTTGGGAAGGTGGAGGGAGGAAACTGCTCTTCCCTGCAGTTTGGTTTGGAGACAGCGTTAAAGTGCTTGGGAAAGAGCAAATCAGTCTTTTCCAGAATTTGTTAGTAGAGGACAAGCCCTCGTAAATAAATCAATGCATGCTTATAAAACAAATGTGCACAAAAATGTACATAAAACAGTACAGATTTTAACCTCTTTAAAAAATGGCAAACTTGGTAAAAATTAATTTTTTCCTGGCATGCAGTTCACATGAAGAATCTGAATCTTGCCGGTGCGCGGCCCTAGGCTTCATTGGCAGAACTGAGGGCCCTAGGCAAAGCCCAGTGTGGCCCCCGTCTGCCCCCTCATGTGACATGCCCAGGCAATAGAGACAGAAACACAAAATGAAAAGATTGGTTCAGTGAAGGGGACTAGTCTTCCTTTAGACATAAGTTTTGGAAGAAATTTTTTTTTCAAATTAGCTGAAGTAACAGTTCATTTATTTATTTTTTTTATTTTATTTTTTTTTAAATTTTTTTAATTTTTTATTATACCACAGTGAAACATACAATTACAAAGGTGATCATAATTGGTTCTTGGTAATACAGTATACCAGCACCCATCCCTCCACCAGTGCCCCCAGTTCATTTATTTTTAATTTTGAAGACACCATTGATCGATGCTTTTATGAAACAGAATATAAAATATCATTAAATTATTTAATAAATGAGACAAAACACAAAGTTATATTAATATTAGATTTAGATATTTAGCATCAGTTGGCATTATATTTAATTCTTGAAATCCCTTTAAAATTCTTAAATTAGTAATTATTAAAATTACTCTAAAATTTGAAAACAAAATCATTTCTAAACTTCATTGTCAAGAACCACTAATTAGTAGTTCATGAAAGAACCACTTTGAAAGAGAACCAGGTAGTGAAAAAGACTTTAAGGAGCACTGATTGGATAGGGAAGATAATTTGTTGCTAGTGCTACATAGACATTCAAGTTTCTAATATGAAATTTTTATAAATTATATTTGCCTTTGGTTTGACTCTGGTGAAATATTAAATTTGGCTTTCTCTGATGTGTTCATGTTCCTCCTATGAGTTTATAATCTTATCCTGGCCTTCAGTTGACTGAGGCCCTCAGAGGCCTCTGAGCTATGTAGCCACCCCACACACACACACACACACACACACACACACACACACACACACACTGTCTCTCTCTCATATACACACACACTCTCTCATACACACACATACACACTATATGGCTCTGATATGTTATAGAAGTCTATAGATTTTGTCCACCCTCTGTTCCAAATTGCCTTGGCAGTTTTTTGCCTTCCCCTGAATCTGTTGAAACTGGAAAATGGTGAGATAGGCCCCTTTAATGAGAGGAAATAGAGTCCGCAGAAGTGACCGCACAGGCTTACAGGCCCCTTTAATGAGAGGAAATAGAACCCGCAGAAATGACCATGTAGGCATCCAGGTCCTTTAAGAGAGGAAATAGAGCCTGTAGAAGTGACTGTGCAGGCTTGTAGCACTGGCCTGTATCAGCTCTGAGACATGAAATAGATGCCACATTCATTTGGGTGGATTAGTTGGCTTGTTCACTTTGACTGTTTCCGATTGTGCTGGAGATTGGTACAAGAGGAACCTCTCATGCATGACTGAAGTGTTTCGTATCTTTATAAAATATTATTTGTAGATAGTTCACCTGGCTGCAAACGTATATTGACATATGCACATTTTTAAGGTTTCTAGGGGGAAAGCACATGGTACTGGTGTCAGGCAGACTTGGGAATAGTGAGATTTAATTGTTTCCTGTCTGGGTGTTACCATACCGGGGTCTGTACCCAATTTTTCTCAGCTATAAAATGAGACTATAAAATGTAGCTTGCCTGGATATAGAGCATCTGAGTCTCTAACACATAGGTAAACACTGAATAAAATTTTCAATATAATCAATGAAATATCACTGTATCACTGTCTTCCCGCTCATCATCGATTTGCTTGAGCGGGCACCAGTACCATCTCCATATGTCCTGTCTCATGCAAGTAGAGCCTAAGAGCACCTGCTTGCTCCAGGAACATAAAGAGCCTCAAACCATTCCATTAGGTAATGGGAATGAGGTCTATAATTGTTACTGGTATTTGGCATATGAAATACGACACGGGTAGCTTGCTAGGCTCTGCCGTGTGGGTAGCATACTCTTGTAGTCATCTCTAAATCCAGCATTTATTCATGAGCCACACGGCCATGCGAGCCGGGCTGTGATAGGCTGGTCTGCTGGGTGGAGTTCTGACTAGGGGAAGTCCGATGTGGAAAATAGAGGCCCTCATGGAGTTGGGGGGGTCGTCTGGCTTGTTGCAAGGCTCTGCTGGGGTGGCGGGCCTGGCCTAGAATCCACCATCCCTCCCGGGCGCCTCGTGAGCGGCTGGGCACAGGGAGAGCCAGTAGCAGCTCTGCCCCATGTCTGTGAGTCTCAATGAGGCGGGCTGTGATAGGCTGGTCCTGCTGGGTGGAGTTCTGACGCAGGGGGAATCTCATTGGTGATGTGGTTTAAATGCTGCTTTTCGGCTTCAGGAAAAGTTCATCAACATCTCGGTGGGATCTCCAGATGTAGGGGTGCCCACCCAGGGACGCCAGGATGTCAGGGACGCCGTCTGGTCCCCAACAGTGCCAGAATCGAGTTCCCTTCTACCTCTGAAGCCAGCGGGAATGGATGAAGACTCAGGAATCCGATGCAGTTTTAAAAAGGGCTTTTTACTATCACAGGTTCCAATATACAATCCAAGAGCAGGGAAAAACCTCCATACTCTGGGTTCCCAGCTAGCCGCAGCTACGTGTAGGCCAAGATGGCTGCCACCATGTGTTGAGGCCCAACAGAGAATGGAGATAACGGAGAGGCAAAATGCCAAGGGAAGCCGAAATGGCAAAAAGGGGAAAAAAGGAAGAAGGGGCTTCTTTCTTCTTGCAGCTTATTTTATAGCTAGAAATCCACCCAAATGCCTAGCCCAGCCCAGAATGGGCAATCTAGAGATGAAAACAGGAAAATAGCTCTATAGAAATGTAGTAACTTCAGGAGACCAATCAAATATATATATAGTCTTATACTTATTCATACATGCATGTACAGTTCAAGCTGTACAAAGCTTTATTTATAATAATGTCATCTCTTATCATTACCATCTCCAATTCAGAAGACAAGTTCTCAGAGTTGGAGAGTTAGGGACGTGAGGAAGGTGCTTGCCTTGCATGTAGAGTTCAGTCCCCGGCACCACATAGGGTTCCCTGAGCCCACCAGGAGTGATCCCTGATCACAGAGCCAGGAGTAAGCCCTGACACAGCCAGATATCCCTTCCCCCACCCCTCGAAAAATAGAAGGTGAGTTCTCAGTAGTGTAGGGTCTTGAAAGAAATAGGACGAGGCCATTTTTTTAAACAAATTCTTCTAAAGTGGTGTTTTTAGAGACTTTAGAAATGGTGGCATGCCCGTGCATGCCAGAGAAGAGCAGCACTGTGGCTGCTGTGGATGCTACCAGCTGTAGAGCATGTTCAGGACCAGACACAGGACATGACAAGCTTCCACTGAGAAAACTGATGAAGCAAAGAACATACTTGCTGAGAAATGACAGAAAACCAAAGAAAAAAGTTATGGAAGATTCTGTACTTTTAACCGATTGGAGAAGATTGACAAAGATCAGGTTTTGGCTTTTTTTTCCCTTTGGTTAACTGCCCAAATGTTATAGTTTTCTGAGGATCAGAGATAGAGAGGTAGATAGCTGAGTAGGAGAGATGATACAAGTGGTAAGGTTAAGGTCTTGTCCTACATGCATCTCATCCTAGTTTGATCCTTGCTACCACATATTGCCAGGAGTAACCCCTGAGCACAGAGATGAGTGTCCCCTGAATATCAACTGACATCCTCCCTCTCAAAGAAAGATAATGAAGACATGTTTTACAGGAAGAAAGTGGAAAAGAATCTTATATATGCATATAAGATGTGTTGGTTTTATGTAAATAAAAATTGTGACCCTTAATTTTCAATTAAAACTTGTCATCATGAAATTTTTTTAAATAAAATCTATTGCTAGAGTATTTTCTTTTTAGGGACATGAATCTCGCCTGTGTCTCATTTGTGTCTTCTTTAGCTGATCCTTTATAGGAAAGATGAATGCACTGTACCTTAAGTTTGCTGTTGGAAATCAGTATTCTTTTTTCTACTTTTGGAGGGACTGGGTCTTTCCAGGCAATTCTCAGGGATCCAGAAGCCCCTCTGGTGATAGTCAGCCCACCAGCTAGTAGTTCAGTGCAAGAACCCTGAGGAGGCAATGGGGCCCGGTCCCTTGGTGCTAAGCCACCGACTAGTGCTTGGGAAAAAACAGTTATTCTTAAATGACATCTTAAATTTGTGGTTCTAGAGCAGGTGGAAGTTTGAGAAGATGGAAAATAACATTGGTTTATCAATTGCTGTCTCCAGAACTGGAGGGGCGTTAGGGGGGAGAAAAGGCCCCAACGCCCCTGCAGCTGTGGAGACAGGCCAAGGCCCGCGCCAGCCCTTTCCCATCTCTTCAGGCCACGGTCCTTTCCAGCTGCCTGCTTTTAAGTTACTGTTGATTTCTTTATGAAGTAGGATTTAAAGTTGTTGCTGGTCTCCATATATTGAAACTTTCTTGCAGAGTGTTTTATTTGATTTTTGAAAATTTTTTAAATCAAAATTCAGGTAACATGGTTATAGTAGTATTTATGCTTATGGTATTGCTATGTGCCTGGGCGCTCCTCCCCCCACACTACCGTTGTCCTTATGTCAACTCCAGTACCAGCTTTATTCCCTTCCACTCCTACCCCACAGCTTGGCAATCTGAGTTTGTAATCAAAGTCCAAGTGTTTATCATTATTTGGTATTTTTTAATAGCATAACTAGTAAATGATCTGTGTGGGATGAAATTCAACCTTGTCAGCTAGGAAAACTGTAGAAATGCCATAGTGTTGAACTGTGTGTGTGGCTGTTTTCTTTTGCTCTAGCGGCTTTTGCTTCAGTGCTGACCTTTGAATGGCCTCTATCCAGACTGTCATTGTTTTGACTGATCTGATAAGGCCAGAGGACATGAGAGGGGCTTAACAAACAATTCTTCAGGGTCATGTTGTGGCATAATTTTTTGTCTTGCATACCTGGTTGGGCCAAATTTAGTCAATACTTTAAAGGGAAAAACGCTTTACATTGGGCGTATATAACCACTTCTGTTGGAGTGCTGTCAGTTACTCTGCTGGGACTGGAGTCATTCTCTGGTGGGCAGCTGGGGCCTGGAGAGGGAGCGGGCCCGCAATCAGGGCTCTTGTCTCCTGTTGGGGAAGTGATTGCGTTCCCCACTGACAGCACACATCACTCCAAACAGAAGCATCTCTAGCTTGTGTATTGAGTAATTAACTTTTTTGGTAAGAAATTTGAATATTATTGATTCCTGTGGGTATTATTATTGCTGCTGCTTTCAACCGACCTGTGTTTTAAAACTCTATGTTACATGGAACTTTTTCTTTGAAGTGAATTTCCTTTTACTTTTTCTCTCTTTTGATGGGTTGGGCCACAGCTGGCAGTGTTCAGGGCTTACTCCTGGCTCTGAGCGCAGGGATCTCTCCCCAGGCATGGGGAAGCTGGAGGATCATATTTGGTGCCAGGCATCACACATGGGTCAAGCTGCGTGCGAGGCAAGAAGTGCCTTGCCCACTGCGTTGTTGCTCCAGCACCTCCTTTTAGTTTTTAAATTGTACAGGGAATATATTTTTTTGATGTGGATAAATCAAGGGTTCTGGGAAATAAATAAAATCCTGAGACTAAAATTTAGCTTTGAACATCTTCCTTTTGTTCAGTCCATTTGTGTTTTTGCCGTCTAGTTTCATAATTGTGTTGTGCTTATCTAGTTATAGAAAGTGAGGCACTGAAGAGTGTATTGAAATTCTCTAGGAAATAATATGCTCCTAAGATGAGAAAAAAAGTGGCAGGTGAGGTAGCTCCTTTCTCATCTGAAACAAAAAGATTCTCTCTTCAATTAAAGATGTGGCACTGTGGTGTAGATTCACCTTCACTTTGAAAAAGTGAGCTGGTAGAGAAAGAACTGTCTTGGCAACAGAAAATTCACAGTAACTTTCTTTGAGTGTCTTAAATGTCTTGATTCTGGACATATATGCCTGTCTAAATGCTGCAAAATATACCAACTTTTGCCTTTAGTTAGTTCTCTGTTGATGACTCTCTTCCTGAGGATATGCCAAAATAAACCCAAGCATCTTTGGTTTCGGTACTTCATGGTACGAGGTTTGGTACTTTGAAACCCACAGAACTCAGCTAGGTGTGAAGCGGGGAGAACAAGTTCTCGGTTGCTAAACTTTTTTTCGCAGCCTCTCAGCTGGCAGATCCTAATATCAACTCAGCCCAGCTTTCCTCTCTGACGAACTCATTAAACAGGCTTTGTTTGGGTGTTGCCTGGTGGATGGGAATAACAACACTGGTTAAGAAAGGTATTGTCCTGAGGCGTGGTGTCCTTTGGACTTCCTCCCCCAAATGGAGTGAGTGCTTCCTGCTTCCCAGATGAGTGATGACTCATGTACAGACTTGAGCCGTGACACAGGAGATCAGTCAGGCCATGGCTATTTGAATGGCGTGGATGACAGATTGGCTTTCTGCTCATGACCCATACAGATGGTACCAGAACATGCAAGAATGGCAGGACACAGTTCCTGGCTACTTGGCTGCATCTTCGCTGTAAACTTTTAGTGCTTTTAATGTCCCCAGATGCCTCCGCAGCAGTCATTCTCACTGCAATATTGAGCATTCTGATGCTTCTTTTTCGTTCTTCAGAAATTCCTGGCAAACGGAAGCCTTTTTAGAGCTAATGCAGAGATTCATGAATGTTTTCTATATGCCTGAGATAGATATGTTGGCCAATAGAAACCTGGTGAGGACCTATCTCCTGAGAAAACTCTGGAGCATGAAAGAAAAGGGTTAAAACTAGGTATTAAAATGTGTTATCACAAAGCATGAAAATTACATTAATAGATCTCCTTCATATTTATGTATAGGTATACAAACTTTGTTCTATGTCATAGAACACACATCAACAAAATAATGGTATGAACAAACTGTGTAGTCACTGTGAGCATGAAGCTATAATACTTAGGCCGCATATACATATGGTCTCTTTTAATCCTCCTAACCACCCTGGGCATTAAAAATCATGAACCCGTTTTACAAGTAAGAAAACAGACTTGGAGAGCTTAAGGAATTTCAGACATTGTGATTTTTTCTATGCTGTTCCTCTCTTTGTTCTGTAATCAACTGTCACTAACAAAACAGCCAACTAGCTAAGTAAACAAACCAATAAACCCAAAGTCACAAAAAAAAAAAATCAGTTTCAACCTTCTTTAGCATTCTGTGTATGAGAAAAATACGTATGTTCACTTAGAAAGCAACAGCATATGTATGTTCAGGGCTGCATCCTTAGCAAAACTTATGAAGAAATTTGACTCTACGTTAGGTTAAATGCAACAGCTCTGCCATGCCCGCTGTGTTTGTCACACTTCTTATGAGACCTCAAGTGAAAGAAAATGACACTTTTCTACCCAACAGGACTGACATACTTACTTTTGGCCCACGATGCTCATTAAGTCCTTACCTACAAGATGGCCTTTTTAGAAGATCTTCTCATTGGTTTCCTGAGAGATGAGTCTTGTTTCTTTCCTCGTACATACGAGGATGTGGAAGAACATCCTCTCATCCTTCAGAGAGAGATTAAAACCATGGGAAAACCCATGATACCACACTGATCAAGTAATCTAACCTAGGAATGCCTTAGGAAGTCAGGGTGAAAGATAATCCACCATTTCCTACCTTTGTTTCATCTGCAGTTGTTTTCATCTCAAAGCGATTGGCTTAGAGAAAATGAAGTAATACCATGAGTCAGTTTTTGGATATTTGATTAATGACTAAATAGGTGAAGAATCCAGAAGCAGCCTTGTCGAAAGAAATCTCCCTCCTGGCATGAATCGGACAGCTTGAGCAAAAGTGAGATGCTTTCTCAGCATGCTAGCATGTGCTCCACACTGGGCAGCTTTGAGTACGTGTGTGTGATGGAGGGGTGGGGTGGGTGGCGGTAGATCTCTATATCTGCAGCTGATGCCAAGTTTTGCATATATATGTATATGTATAATATGTTTGTGACTCAAAATCTGAAGGTAATTGTGGTTTCTCCAAACATTTATCTGTCCTGGACATTTTCCCAATACGTGTGTGTATAGATATCTACACTCCAGAATGATATGGCACATTCACAGTAATATTAACTAATTACTATTTAAAATTACTATTTAAAATTTACTACTAATAATTAATAAATATTTAATAGTTACTACTGTTGTTAATAATACACCAAACAAGGAAGGGCCAAACAGAATTGCCTAAAAGGGACTAGGGAGAAAAACTGCTTTAACTTGTGATCATATGTTATTCTTTATTGCACTTGTCTGGTTTTTTGTTTTTTTTTTATTTTTCTTTGTTTCGTTTCAGGCCACATCCCATGTGGTGGAATTCCTGGGGACCACATGAGGTGTGGGGATTGAACTCTGGTCAGTCAGTGCAAGGCAAGAGCACTGCCTGCTATGTCTTCTGGCAGCAGAAGAGCCGCCTGTTTTAAAGAAGCATAAATTAGAGGACCCTTAATTAAGTGGGTAGGGCACTTACTTTGTATGTAGCTGATCCATGTTCCATCCCCAGCACCCCACATAATGCCCCTAACCTATCAGGAGTTATCCCTGAGTGCAGAGTCAGGAGTAAGCCCTGCACACCATTAGGCATGACGTACCCTACCCCGTCACCAAATAAGCATAAATATTAATTTAACCAAAGGTTTTTTTTCCTTTTTTTTTTCTTTTTGGGGTCACACACAGCAATGCTCGAGGGGCTGTTCCGGGCTCTGCACTCAGAAATTATTCCTGGGGGTGGTGCCTGGGGGCTATATGGGATGCCCAGGAATGGAACCTGGTTTGGCAGCGTGCAAGATAAACGCCCCTACCCTCTGTGCTATCCAGCCTAAGTATAGCTTTTAAATGTGGAAATCAGTAAGATTGGTCTTCTAATCTTCTCCTGGTCCCATACACTGAACAGCAGGCAGCCCCCTCTTTCTACAAAAATCCTTGCTCTACCCTCAAATTCTGAGCAATGTATGGAATATTTACCTTTATGAGTTCCCTTTTTGATGGCTTTGCTTTTGAACCTCATCTAACAGTGCTCAGGACTCACTCCGGGTCCAGTTGTTGGAGAACCACGCAGTGTCAGCGATCAAGTCTTGGCCTCCTGGATGCAAAACATGCCGTCTTGCCTATCGAACTCTCTAGCCCTAAACATTTTGTTTGTTTGGGGGCCACACTCCATAATGCTCAGTGTTTACTCCTGGCTCTGCACTCAGAAATAATTATTGGTGGTGCTTGGGAGATCATATGGGATGCTGGGTCTAACCCAGGTCTGTTGAGTAAGGCAAATGCTCTACCTGCTATTCTATTGCTCTACCCCCTACAGCCCCTACAATTTTACATTTAAAGAAAAAGTATATTACTGGCACCCGTTTGAGCAAATCGATGAATAATGGGATGTCAAGTGATCAAGTGATAGAGTAATCATTATAAATCAGAAAAAGTATACAGCTTCTTTGTAAGGTCATATATTGGCTATACCTTATACCTTAGGGAGGATATTTCATTGATTTATTCATTATTGATGAATATTTACTAGGGAATCATCATTCAGACAGTATCCAAGGAATTTAACAAATGGGACTTGGATCTAGGGAGGTGACTGTCTAATTTAGATAGTAAGTCTTCATGTTCAGCTGAAAGGTTGTGTATTAATATAAAAGTTAACCAGTACTGATAATGAAGGGGAGACTTGATGGAGCAGAAAATGATGGTGTGATCTGTGCCATGCTTTCTGTCTCGGTGGTGCAGAGAATGATGGCGTGATCGGTGCCATGCTTTCTGTCTTGGTGCTGCAGAGAATGATGGCGTGATCAGTGCCATGCTTTCTGTCTCGGTGCTGCAGAGAATGATGGCGTGATCGGTGCCATGCTTTCTGTCTCGGTGCTGCAGAGAATGATGGCGTTATCGGTGCCATGCTTTCTGTCTCGGTGGTGCAGAGAATGATGGCGTGATCAGTGCCGTACTTTCTGTCCCGATCACTATCACTATCACTATCTTCCGTTCATCATCTATTTGCTAGGGCGGGCACCAGAAATATCTCCATATGTCCTGTCTCATGCTAGTAGAACCCAAAGGCATCTGCTTGCTCCAGGAACATAAAGAGCCTCAAACCATTATATTAGGTCATGGGAATGACCTAATATAAATGTTAGTGGTATTTGGCATATCAAATACGACACGAACAGCTTGCCAGGCTTGCCATGCGGGTGGCATACTCTTGTAGTCACCTCTAGATAGTGATAGATAGTGATCAGTGCTGTACTTTCTCTCCCGATGGTGCAGAGAATGATGACGTGATCAGTGCCGTACTTTCTGTCCCAGTAGAGCAGAGACTAATGGCGTGATCAGTGCCGTACTTTCTGTCCCAGTGGTGCAGAGAATGATGACGTGATCAGTACCGTACTTTCTGTCCAGGTGGTGCAGAGAATGATGATGTGATCAGTACCGTACTTTCTGTCCTGGTGGTGCAGAGAATGATGACGTGATCAGTACCGTACTTTCTGTCCAGGTGGTGCAGAGAATGATGATGTGATCAGTACCGTACTTTCTGTCCTGGTGGTGCAGAGAATGATGACGTGATCAGTACCGTACTTTCTGCCCTGGTGGTGCAGAGAATGATGATGTGATCAGTACCGTACTTTCTGTCCCTGTGGTGCAGAGAATGATGACGTGATCAGTGCCTGCCGTACTTTCTGTCCCAGTGGTGCAGAGAATGATGACGTGATCAGTGCTGTACTTTCTGTCCTGATAGTGCAGAAAAATCCATGTTCTCTTAAGTACTTTGTGTTTCATCTATAATTCAAAGCTTTCATAAAATCTTATTTCTTCCACTGAAGCCTTTGAGCAGGAGGAGCGTTATGGTTAGATTATCCTCACTTCAAATTACTGATTATATATTTTTCCTTCCATTAAGCATCTATGTGGTCTGCTTTTACTCTGTATTTACTTTCCGTGAGAGCTAGTTCCAAAGCTCTGAGAAAGACTGCAGATATTTAACATGTATTTAAAGAAAAGTTTTCCCCATGGGGAGGAAATTTACCCTCTTCACTGAGCATGCAAATCCAGAAGACAAAGGGCATGTGGGCACACACTGGGTTGGACAGGTCAGCCCAGTCCTTGTGACTTCTACTGAGTACTGTACCAAGTAAAGCCTTTATTCTACCGTCTTCAAGACCAATCTCTTGTTCTTACTCCTCTGTGATTTTCTTAAATTAATATTTTATTATATCACCATGAGATATACAATTACAACGTTGTTCATGTTTGGGGGTTTTGATCACATAGTGTTCCAGCACCCCGCCTCCACCAGTGCCCATTTTCCACCACCAATGTCCCCAATTTCCTCTATGATTTTTTTTAAAGTTTTTTTTCTTAGTCTCTACTTTTGCTGCCCACATTGTCTCTTAGAATTAAAATATACCACCTGTTCACTTTACCACCTGCAGTGGTGGGGTGAATTAATCAGTAGTCCCCAAGTCTGCGTGGGATATTATTCCCCGTAATAGTCACACTGTGGCCACTAAGTTTGTTCAAAAACTGCGAACGTTTAGATGCAGATTGTAGACAAAATTAAAATAATAGATTTGAGAGGAGGAGGATTAGATCATACCTGGCTATGCTCAGGGATCACTCCTGGCTCTGTGCAGGGATCACTCCTGGTTGTGCCTAAGGAACCAGATGTGGTGCTGGGGATTAAACTGTGCCCAGCATGGTGCAAGGCGGGCGCCTGACCTCCCTGTACTTCCTCTCTGGCCCCAAAGAGAGATCTGAGGTAAACTTTTGTCTTCAGTCCTTTCTTAGGGGAATTGTTTTGAGTTATTATTGTAGCCCTGGAATATCTCCTGCTTCCTAGTGAGAGGTTAAGGGTGAATCTGACGAGCTTCTATGGATTTCTCCTGAGCAACCAAGGAGAGGGTTCAAAGGGCTGGAGCACTCGCTTTGCGTGTTGGAGCCCCAGATTAGATCCCAGCACCACAGTCCCTGAGCACTGCTGAGGGAAACCCCGAGTCCCTCATTATTGCTCAGGCCACTGTGTGGTGTGAGGGGTGGCAGAGCCAGACAGCCTTGGTATTCCCCTGGCTTCCCAGAGTCAACACTTTAGGTGGGGTGGCTTTAGAGCCAGCCATTTCCCTTAATGGGAGTTGAAAGCAAATGTGATAAAATGTTGGATTAGTAGTGTTTCCAAGACTATTTGGAAGTCTGATGAATGTGATAAATGTTCTCTTTAGGAAAATGCACATATATGCAGCATTATATACATATACATCATTTTAGATGTGAACCTTATAAAGCTCATTCAGTGACAGCTGTCAGGGTTCTTGGTTCCCCCCTCTTGAGGAGTCCTCTTACAGATGGCATCTGACAGGAAACTTCCTGCCTATTTCTAAACCCTCCCATATTCTATTACACATCAGTAATTACGAGATGGAAGACTACGGATAGTCCTGCCACTTCTCAAAATGCCTGTTTAGAATTTAATTATTAATGAGGGAACAATTCCCAAAGCAGGCATTCAGATCCACGTGTTGGCTGAAACACACACACACACACACACACACACACACACACACATGCAAGCAAGCATGTATCTGAACTTAAACTGTTAATTGAGAAAGCATGTACTTTCCTCAAAGTAAAGGCAGTCAATTTTATTTCAATATCTTTTACTTTGTCTTTGTTTCAAATTGAGGAATTGAGGTTATGATGATGCAGGCTGCAAGTATACGAATGTTTATATTTTAGGGATACGATGTTGGAACATTTGGCCCTCAAAATGCCAGTGTCCCTCCCCCTGTCCAAAACCCTTCCCTTCCTTTCTGACTTCCTTCTTGGTAACCTCATATCTGTGGTTAGAATTTAATTTTCCCCCATTGGGCATTGTCTATTGTCTTGCTTTTGTTTCTTTGTATTCCACCTATTAGCAAAGTCCTCTGGTATTTTGCTTTTCTTCTCGATGACTGTTTTCACTTAACACCATACACTCCAGTTTCATCTGTTTTAGCAAAAGACAAGATTTCAGTTTTTCTTATAGATAGGAGTATTCCATTTATAGTACCACAACTTATCAACTAATTTGCTGTAGTGCTTCCAGATTGTAGCTATTGTAAACAGCCCTGCAGTGAACATAAATTTGAACATAAATATATCTTTTTGCAGTAGTATTTTTGTGTTCTTCAGATAGATCTAAAGGAATAGAACTGTTGGATTGTATGGTAATTGTGTTTTAATTTTAATTTTTTTTTAGAAATTGTCTTTGAGATGATGGACCCAGATCACTACTGTATAGATCAGAATATTAACACTCAGAAAATGAATGTTCCCAAAGTCTTCAGATTCCTTAACTGCCAAGTTCAGTCTATGAAGACCCTCTCTGAGGCCACTAATCCAGTGTTGGAAGCTGAACCCATGATACTTTTTCAGGACAATATCTTGCTGGGACACCACATTGTTAGCTAATTTCTCTGTGGCGGTACTGAGAATTTTTTGTTATTAAATGACATTATCAGGATGGCTTGTGACTCAATGGGGCACCTGCATTGCATGTGTGAGAATATATGTTTATGTATACATATATGTATATATATGTATATAAAATGGAATCTATCTTGATATTCTATTCAGGTAGGAATAGTGTTGTATGTGGTGAAAGACTTTATCTTTGAGGTTATTGGATACTCTCAATGTGTATGTAAGCTATAAAAGCTTTCTTTTGGGGGGTTGTTTTTTGTTTCGGCTTTTGGGTCACACCCAGCAATGCTCAGGGGTTACTCCTGGCTCTACACTCAGGGATTATCCTGGAGGTGCTTGGGGAACCATATGGGATGCCGGAGATCAAACCCAGGTCAACTGTGTGCAAGGCAAACGCCCTCCCTGCTGTGCTATCACTCCGTCCCCTAAACTTTCTTGTATGGCCTAAGATGTATTGCTTGTGGTCAAGCACACCTCTGGGTATGCCTGCACACCCCTTCATGGCCAAACTCAGACTGACCTGGAGCAGTTTCCACAGGATAGGATGGTTGTGGTGTCACCCTGACCTCTCTTGGAAAAAATCATGGCCGCTCATAAGCAGGGCCCCTGGCATGTAGGCAGAAGCCAGGGGACATCTCTAATGCCTGTCGGTGGTCTCAGAGCCATGTGACAGAATCAACCCTTAGGTCTGGGCTCTTGGGAAAACAAGGCCCCACCTTCAACTCCCACTTTTCTGCTACCAAGGCTGGCGTGCTGTTCATGGAGAGACAATTGCTGTGGACTTCTCACCTCCTCTCATTGGTCTACTGCACCCTACTGTGAATCAGCTGTAGGCTCTCGTGCAGAAGATTCAATTACTTTTATTGTTAAGCTTGACTGTGATTGCCTTTAATGGTCAGGAAATTATCCAGCATCTAGAAAAACAATTTGGAAATACTGCCACTGTGAGTACCTGTGATTTTTGGCTGGCAGTAAAGTTATTTCCTCTGAGCAGTTCTTTCAGATATTTGGCCAGCGACTTAATTCTTATTCTCCAAATTTTATTTCACAGATGAAAATCTGAGTTTTCCTTTAAAAGGGGTTTGTTGAGCTATTATTTACATGCACCTTAATTCACCTCTTTATGTTCCTGGAGCAAGCTTAGGTGCCCTTGGGCTCTACTAGCATGAGAAAGGTCATATGGAGATGTTACTGGTGCCCGCTTGAGCAAATCGATGATGAGCGGGAAGACAGTGATACAGTGATAGTGATACATCTGTGGGGCTGGCCCCCTCCCTTCATTGTTGAAACAGAGTGGGCACATGCACGCCTGACTGTGGGGTTCCTGGGGGTCACAGATCATGTGGCAGTCATAGGGGGTCACCCTCCTTTTGTTCTGGTGCTTGAGCACATTCTGGGTGTCATGCTTGCTGGGGGCTATGTGGTGGACCCGCATGTGCTTGCCAGTCTGTGCTTCCTGGCGCTCCCATCCCCTTGTGGTGCTGGCACAGATGTAGCTGTCATGCACCTAGAAATTGTCTGTGGTGTTGGGGATCACAACCTGCAGAGCTGCCCATCACAGACAGCAGGACTGTTGGGTCTGTGCTGAGCACATGTTCTGGTACGGGCATTGAACCTGTGACCTTCCAAGGCAAAATAGGGTTCTAAGCCACCGAGCTCTTCCATTGGTTCCTATTGGTTCCCCTTTCCACAGTTCATTCAATATTAGCATATTTTAAAGAACTCCTCAAATGAGTATTTCAGTTTAATGTCACATTAGGGATAGAAAATACTTTAAAGCCCATCATCCTTACTTTTCTTTGTATACGCTGAATCAAATAAATGCTTCGTGAGCCTGTGGGTTCTTGCCCAAAATAAATTGATATCCTTGGGCAACTTGCTAAATTATTTAGCAGCTTGTCTTCTCCTGGGGAGGAAGGACTGGTGATTCCAGCCAGCCTTCCAGCCTGAGAGGAATACTGATGTCAGTAACGCTGAGAGAAACTCCCAGGAACCCTCCTCACTAGGTGTTCCTGGGGCGTTTCTTGCACTAGGAGCTTGTGGAAGAGATTCCTGCACCTTGACTGTTTATGATTCTGTGACAGCAGGGAGGCCTAGAGTACTATGCACAGTGGTTATTTCTGACCAAGCGGTCAGTGTTTCTTCATGTGCTGGATTAATTCATATGTGAGAAGTCATCACCTCCCACATTTCCAAGCAGCGACATTTAATGGGACGCCTGGCAGCTCAGGCAATGTTTGTTTTGAGCAACACCAGCAGATTTTAGGTGGGCGGGATTAAAATACAAACCAAGCCTGGGTGTGTGTCTGTGTCTGTGTGTTTTATTGAATACCTAATATTTGCCAGCCTGGGGAGAAGGTGATTGAGTGCAGCAAAGAGGCTGTTTAGAGCCCTGTTCCCTCGGACTGAGACATTTTGGCATGAGATAATGGGACAGCAGCTGGCTCGGTGTGAGCATCAAGACTGGACTAGGCAGGTGAAAAGTGAGAATGTTCTTCACACATGTCCATTTAAAAGTAGATTGAAGAAGAATCGTGATGACATTCATATTATACACACAGTGCCAGTTGAGACAAAGGGCACAATTAAGTGTCCCTGGAACATCCTGTTGTTTAGCAACCACTCACCTCTCTAGTTCCACAGCCTTTCCTTCCTGTAAGGAAGCCACTCCCTAGGATCCCTCCTGCCAACCCTGGCCGTGACTTTTCTGCTCTCAGTCTTCAGTGGACTGTTTTAGCAGGAAAATGAAGACTCTGGGCTGAGCCTGGGGCAGCGGGTGGCAGTGGGCGGGAGAGGGCTGTTTATAGAGCTCGATTTCTCTCTTGTTTTATCCCACAAGCTCCACCTTAGTAATATGAGGGGCTCCACCTAAGGAATCCATTGGCAACAGTTTTAAGACTTTTCTTTTCATTTCAAAACTTAAAAAATTATTTTTAAAAGTGCTTTGAATTCTGTTTTTTTCCTAATTTTCTTGGAGAGTGGTGGTCCACCTGGTGATGCTCAGGGGTTACTCTTGGCTCTGCACTTAGAAATTACTCCTGGCAGCGCTCAGGAAACCACATGAGATGTTGGGGACCGAACCCGGCTTGTCTGTATGCAAAGCAAACACCCTACCTGCTGTACTATCTCTCTGGCCCCATAATCCATATTTTAAAACTTGCTTTTATTCTTTTTTTTTTTTTGCTTTTTGGGTCACACCCAGCAAATGCTTAGGGGTTACTCCTGGATCTGCTAGGAATTACTCCTGTCAGTGCTCGGGGGACTATATGGGGTGCTGGGGATTGAACCCGGGTCAACCATGTGCAAAGTAAATGCCCTCCCGCTGTGCTATCGCCTCCGGCCTGCTTTTATTCTTTGCCCCCTCTTTTTACAAGACTAATTCATCATTAGTTTACACTATTGTAGAATTTCCAGAGTATAGCTTAGCTCCACTAAATGTGTACAGTGTGATTAAGCAGTCCTAACCAAAGTACCACCACCCTGCCATCTCCAAAACCCCTCTCCATTCACCTCACCCACACTTTCCCTCCTGTAACCACAATTTTCACTAGCTCATTTTGCTTTTTATTTTGCCAGTTTGTTTGCTTTAGTTATCTGTATTTGACATGCGTGAATCCATCCAACAGAATGGTTATCTTTCCCCTCTGCCCCTTTTCTCCAGATGGCCCCTCCATCATGTCTAATGGCAGAACACTGTTCCATGACCACTACCTTAGCTCTTCACATTGGGGCTGAGTCTGCGTTAGCTGTGCACATAGGGGTGCTAATATCTTGTCAAATGAGTATTTTCACATCCTTTGGATTTATGCATAGGAGCAGTATTACAGGGTTATCAGGGGTTTCCATTTTATATTTCAGTTTTGGAATAATTTCATCTGTCCAATAAAATCCTTCAGCCTTCTTTGCAGTGAATCCATTTCCACTCCTATTAGGCGGCTGTTTATCTCTGTCATTCTAAATTTGCCACTTCTGGAAGATTCACATTAGTAGACTCACCTGCAATGTAATCTCCGGCTACTTTCACTGACCAACATTTTTTGAGATTCATGCGTGGTGAATGAATGTCCTTCATTAGATGAAGGACAACCATGTGAGCAAGCTGGCTTCGAAAAGGATTCAGCACTGTCGACCATATCTACATGGTAATCAAACTCATTGAGGTTTGTAGGGAGTTCAAGATGCCACTCCTAACGTTCATTGATTTAAAGAAAGCCTTTGATTCTGTTGAGACTGAAGTGGTCATGAAGCCCTAGCCAAACAGGGTGTTCAAACCCAATACATCAAGATCCTTCGTGGAGCTGTATTACGGATTCACCACCAGGATCTCACCATTCTACAAGTGATCATTGATGTAAAACGAGGGGTTTGGCAGGGTGATACCATTTCACTGAAACTCTTCAGCACCACCCTCTGGAATGTCATTCAATTAGAATGGGAAGGAATGGGAGTGAAGATGGACAGTCGGTCGAAGCAACTACACCACCTCTGCTTCTCTGATGACTTCATTCTAATAACACCAAACATTAGCTAAGCGGCACAAATGCTGGCTGTCTTCAACCATGAATGTGGAAAGGTAGGTCTATAACTGAATCGCAACAAAACAATGTTCATGAAAAGTGAGCTAGTTCCAGATGCTCCATTCACTCTCAAGAGAACAAGCATCTCTGAATGCAGCAGTTATATGTACCTAGGTCAAGAACTCAACATGATGAGCGATCTAGCACCTGAGCTGCGCTGGAGGGAAGAGAGCCACATGGGGCGCTTTCAAGAGTGTCGAAGAAATAGCTAAAAGGACAAAGAACATCCGACTCTGGGCACATCTCTTTGACTCCACAATTCTCCCTGCATTAACATAAGCCTCAGGGACCTGGGCCCTACAAAGCAGGATGAGAATGCTATTTGGGTCTCTCAAAGGGGAATCAAAAGAGCTATGCTTGGAATATCATGCTTTACTCAAGTGAGAGGAGAGGCTGTGCTTGGAATATCATGCCTCACTCAAGTGAGAGAAGCAATCTGGAGTTCTGACCTCCATCCACAATTGAGAGTCATGGATGCTGTCTCATTTGCCAAGGTGTCGAAAATCAGTGGGCTGGACATGTAATGTGACTTGGAGGACCGATGGACTAGATCCGTTACCGGCTGGATCTCACTGGGCGTCAAAGATCATGTGGCTGCCCACCTACAAGATGGACAGACTTCTTTGTCAAGACCCTGAACAAATTGTTTGAGGCTCTTCATATTCTTGGAGCAATCAGATGCCTTAGGCTACACTGGCATGTGATGGACAAATGGAGACCTTACTTCTGCCGCTCGAGCAAATTAGCGAGTAGCGGGATGTCAAGTGATCAAGGAGCGCATGATGTGATTGGATGATAATTTCCCCCTTTTGATTATGGCACGCCATTGACTCATTGGACTTCTTTTATTGCTCCCTTCCCTGCAGACATTTCAGAAGGCAGCATGCTTTCCCTTACAATCTGCTTCTCTGGGTAGGACACTTAAAAAAAGTTTTCTATCAATCCATTCTATTAGATGACCTCAGAGATAACCATTCACCAATATTATGTCTAAGAAAAATAGTTGCAGGGTCAAATTCAGATTTTTTTTTAGAGTATTCATTTTCTCAGCAAATACTGGCTTAGCCTTACAGCAAACGGACCTCTGGGTTGAATCCAGTGGTTTCATATGACCCAAAGCAGGGGCCATGGGCTCTCTGCAGAAAGGCGGAGCACAGCTCTTCACACCAGGCACTGCTCCTCTGGCTGTTCACAAAGGAGGAGATGCAGCATGAGAGACTGTCAACAGGCAGAGAGATGTCTTTGTCCCTCCCCCAGCCTTCTCCCTCCTCCCATGCTCCCTGCTCCTCCCAGTGTGGCCATTCCAGCCTGGCCACCACTGCATTTTTGGGTAATTGCTTGTTTGCATGGCTGCAATTTCTGGAATGTGAGCAAGCTGAAGGCAGAATGGTGTCTCTGCACCTGAACCTTGCACAGCCCCTGCTTGGGTAATGTGAGTGGTGGGATAGAATGATTGCATGAGGCAGGGACTCCTTTGTTCTGGCAAGACCTGGCACAAGCAGAGTGGGGCGTTGTAGCCTAATCAGGGTGCAAGTTCTTCATCTTGTTCTTCCTCCCTCCCTCAGCAGCCAGCATTTGCCAGAGACCAGGAAAGTCAGTACAGGAAAGTCAGTCCACAGTCCGGTCGTCTGCCCATCCTCTGAAATGTCTCGATGAAGTTTATCTCTATCATTCATATTTCCACAGTGGCCTGAGGTCACCCCAAGGGCGAAACAATTTATTTAGGGAAACAATGTGAAAATGGTGTGACTGGGCCCAGATGCCAGAGGGAGTGACAGGGAGGCTTCCCCGGCTTGTGCCCGGCCCTCCCTGCTCCATCCTGCCACCACCCAGCCGTGTGCTCAGCTTCCTCCTTGACTTCTGCTCTGGGTCATCCTGCTGGACCAGAAGAAACCCAGGAGCCAAGGGGACAGGGCGCATCGTGTGTTCCCTGACGGCACTGGACTGGCGGTACAAGAAGGAAGACCCTGGGGACGGCTCCAGACGTGGTGCTCCCTCTGGAAAAGAAAACAGGTGCTAGTAGAGGGCTTTTCCAGGTCGCCAGTGCATACGGCTGGGGTCTGTTGCCTGGTTGCCAGTGTGGATGGCTGGGGGTCTTATCATTCCCATGAAAAGACTGAGCCAGGGGCCGAACAATAGTCCAGTGGGTAGAGGCGATTGCCTTGCACGTGGCGGCCCATGCCGGCCTGGGTTCGATCCCGGCATCCCATATGGTCCCCGAGCACCGCCAGGAGTAATTCCTGAGTGCAGAGCCAAAAAGTGGCCCCTGAGCATTGCTGGGTGTGACCCAAAAAGCAAAAAAAAAAAAAAAAAAAGGATTGGACCAAAACAGTGATAAGGGTCAGTCTTGTTTCTAAGATGACTTGAGATACTTAACATAGACTTGGTTAGACATAGATACTTAACATAGACTTGAGATACTTAACATAGACTCGGTTTTTGAATGAAGCATTCTGCAGGACTAAATCCATCGGTATGATCTACTTTTCCTCTTTCTTTAGTAGGGAGCAGTTTGGGTCACAGCCAGTTATCTCAGGGATTACTCCCTGGCTCTCTGCTCAGGGATCTCACCTGGTCTTGGGGTCCATATGTAGTGCCAGGGTTGAGCGAACCCAAGTGCACTGCTTGCAGGGCATGTGCCCTACCTGTGGTACTACCTCTCTAGTCCCTGTGATCTACTTTTGTAGGATCTTGTTTTGGCCTTGTTCAATTCTGCAGATTTTGTTCCTTCTGTGGGTGCCTTTGTTTCCATGGTTATTGTTTGGAGAACAAGCCTTGGTTTTGCTCTGTCATGCACAAACACCTTTAGTGGGTGCTGGCTTCCATAGTAGT
This sequence comes from Cryptotis parvus, assembly GCA_021461705.1. NCBI lineage: Eukaryota > Metazoa > Chordata > Mammalia > Eulipotyphla > Soricidae > Cryptotis > Cryptotis parvus. The sequence continues at coordinate 15,734 of JAJIBD010008594.1, read as the reverse complement.
TCTGCTAGTGAATCATTGTACCCAATCAAATGCTTGAGAGGACCCTGTGCTGTCGCCTGATGGGTGCGCTTTAATTTTGGGATGGTGGGGTGCACCAAGCTACACCCATTGGTGTTCAGGGCCAACTCCTGCCTCTGTGCTCAGGATTCATGTGTAGTGGTAGAGATCAAACCAGGACTGGCCATGTGCAGAGCAAGCTTTTTAATCCCAGTATTCTCTCTAGCCCCTGGAAGTCCTTTCTTAATCGTATTTGAAAAAATTGAGGCACTAACTGGAGAGAAATTACCTTGAGTTTGTATTGATTCTGTTTTTCCTTAGCATTTTGCTGTTTAAAATGGGCTTGTGCTTGAGGCACCCCTAATAATTTGTTGATTCTAAATTCACACACAGATTCTTCTCTCTTGTCACCCTCCAGTGAAAATGCAACGGTTTTAATCTGGCAAGTCAAAGTAAAGTGTACATTCTTTTTATTTCTTTTTGACACTTTTGATCCACGCTGCTCCCTTTTTGTTGAGTTAGTGTTTTCATTTTCAGTATAGAAATCAACTTTAATTAAAGCTGCCTGCCTTTTTAAAATAATAATTTGTTTGATTTAGCATTCTTAATTACCTTGAGTAAATCGCCTATAGAGGCTCCCTTAATTCATTTGTTTGTTCAAATTATTACAATCATTTGCATATTTTGAAGGACTCTGTTTTGTGAAACAGTGGAATGGAGTTGAGCAGATGATGCATTCTGTGGCAAACGTTAAGGGATGATGGTCTTTCTGCCCTGTCTTTTTGTTCAGCTGGAAGGTTCTCATCATCCCACTGGGTTTTCACAAAAAGATCAAAGTTTCAGAAAGCTTTCTTGTCAGAGAACCCTCAGCACTGAAGTGCCGGGAGGGATGGCCATATGAGCGTGCGCAGCGTTCAAACCCAAGATCCTTGTTAGCTTCTTGTGAGGGAGGCAGGTATCCCTCACCTTACCCTCATGTAAATGACTGCAATATTTCCATTCATTTAAGAAATTTGCAATAATTTGTTGCAATGTTTGTCTGTTAACAGTGAGAAAATGTAATGTTGAATAAAAGTAGTAATTGTGTTGTTTTGCTTCCATTGAAATCATTCGTTTGGGACGAATAGATAAACACCTTTAGGGAGCGTGTTGATAAAGAGCAAGGGTGCTGTGTTAAGTATCGGCTGTCTCAGGTTTTACTTCTTAATCTGCTGTTTCCACTGCTTATAGTTCTGGATATAGTGCAGGACAAGTTGATTGAATCAGTTCTGACTTATGAATTGTAAATTATTCCAGATCCTAATTAATAGTTTACCTAAACTTCAGAAACATTTATAGTCCCCATTATTAAAAGCCACCTGATAGAAAACATTACATGAATTTATATATCCTTTTTTATTGCCTGTAACCAAAATGTGGAAAATGTTCTGACAAGAGACTTCATTACTGTTAGTTATATACTAACCAACACTAAAAGCATCTCTGAGTGATGTGGCCAGCAATGCTATCTCAAACAGGACACATTCTCTCTTCCCTACTAATGGATTATATGTAGAGATAGTCTTGCATCTTTGGAACACGGGTAATGAAAGTTAATGAGTGACCATCAGTGTTTGATGTTTGCACTCCGGTTTGGGGGTCTGTGATAAAGGCAGAAGCTCAGTCTCCTGCATGCTTGTTTGAGCCTGATTCCTGACACACTACCCTCTGCTCATTAAGGCCGGCCTGGTCCAGCATCAGTGGGGCCTGCCCCTCTTGCCCCACTCTCTGATGTGATGGACAGGACCTGGTCTGTATGCTCAGACCTGTGGTTTCTTAGTGGTCACTAAGTGCTTGGGTGACTTGAGCAGGTGGCTTCTTGGGAAAGTAGTTATCTGGAGATAAAGAAAGTAGTTATCTTTCCCATGGGGAAAGTAGTTATCTGGAGATGTATTAGATATGACCATCTAATTTCATTCTAATAAAAATATGCTGTTTCCAGTGATGAGAGATTTCTACGATTATATTCCCCTTTGTGGTTTCCACATATCCAGGGATGGGAGTAGGGAAGGAACCAATCAATTATTGGGTTGGTCAGGTGCAGCCAGAGGCGTGGGTTAAATCAAAGGTTGTCAGAAACTCTATCATAAACTTTTGACCTGGACTCTCAATTCTGATGTGTCTGCCTTGGTATTGGGCTGAACCATTGACCTCTGCAGTCCTCACATAGGGTCAAGGGAGGGTGTGTACGGTATGCAAGAAAGGATCTTAGAGACCACACACAACTAAGATATCTGAACACTGTGCCCTAGGATATAATCCACAGTGGGCATGCGTGTGAGTACCACCGTAACCATCAACAAGGCCTTCAGTCACCTGGGCATCCAGACCGAAGAAGTGCACCCCCTGCAAGTACCTTAGCCAAATGTACAGACACCACCACCAGATATGGGAGTCTGGATAAGGGGCTGAGGTTATACAGTGCATGACTATATATGACTAAATCCCTGTGTTAAATCACATCAGAGAGGTAGTAGAGGAGGTGAGCATTTGCCCTTGCTTGTTTCTCTAGAGACTGTGCCCTGGCTGAAATGCCCAGCACCAGATGTCCCCCGGACACTGCTGGGTCATTCCTGACCATGCTGTCTAGCCGGGTATGCCCCAGCCTTGCCCCCAGTACCTTATTCTATTGCTGTAAAACTCTCTGGTCATACTGTCACAGAGGCGATGCTCTTCCTTAATGTTGCTGGATTTTATGTATACTTAGGATCTTTATGTCTAGAGTTATAGTGGTAATTTTTTCTTGTGTCTTTTTGAGAATTTTGGTGTCAGATTTATGAATTATGTCATTAAATGAGTTAAAAGCAGGTTCCGTCTTGCATGGTTTTCTTTAAAAGTTTGTGAAAGTTTGTCTATTTTTTCTGAACTATTTTTAGTAGCTTACCATTAACCCATTTGTTTATTTCAACTATTTAATACCATCTTTTTTATGGTTTATCTATTTTCATATCTTTGGTTTCAGACAGTGTCTTTGTATTTGAAGGTTCTAAAAACATAAATAAGTTTTTGCCTTTTTCATTTATTCTCGCAATTTCTGTTTTTGTTAAAGTATTTTCGTTCACTCACGTTTCGGTGATCATTTATGTAGCTGGATTTTGTTTCACCAGTTTACCTTCTGTTTCATTGAAATTTTTGTTGTTCCTTTCTCCACTCCTGCCTTATTGTGGACTCACTGAATATTTTTCTGCATTCTTTGATGCTTCAGGAAGCATGTGCTAGGTTGGAGTTACAAGTGAAGAGATGAATTGGGTGCACTGACACTAAAGACAAAGAAAAGCAGCAGGCTCTGACACTGTAAGAGAGGGATAGAGCAATGGTAGATTCACAGAAAGAACCTCAAATTGAGATATGGTTTTGAGAGTCTCTGCCAGCCTGAAGGAAGACTTTGGTGCAAAGATGTCCTGACCTTGGCACAGTGCAGAAATGACCAAGTGCTCATATATTCAACCAGGGGCTAAGAACATGACTGCAAAGAACATAGTTTTGATTGGCAGTGGCACTCAAAGTGAGGCTCCCAGTTGCTCTCAGGTAACTTTGCACTCCTCCTGTCTGACAGTTTCTTGCAGATGTGAGATCCCAGAGCTTCCAACCTTCATGGAGGTGACACCTTGTTTTAATTCTCTTAATGGCTTTTGTGTTGTCCTGAAGTTCACTACAAGCATATTTAACTTTTGCATTCCCCATAAATTAATATTAACCCACTCCATGTCAAATAAGCAGTGACATGAACTAACACAAGTATTTCATGTCAGATATGTCCTACTTCATGGCAAGTGTGGTTCTGCCTACCTGGGCCTCAAGCCCTTATTCCATGTAGTCATGAGTGTCATGTCTATTTTTTTTGCAAAAGCCACATTTTTCTTTTGCAGTGTTTTTTATTTAATATATATTACATTTTATATTATGTATAAAATCCCATATGGTTTTATAATTTTAGTTTAAGAGTTATATGGCGTTTAAGCGAGGGCGTGTGTGTGTTAATTAATATTAATTCATTTAATGTTTCCAGTGATTTTTTTGTACATTTAAATAACTACCTATATAATAGAGAACTTTATTGAATATTTCAGATAGTACAGATTTGCTGGTGACTAAATATCTTGCTTTCTTTTTTTTTCTGAAAATGTCTTTCAGTCTTTGTGTCCAAGAATTTTTTGCTAGAAGTAGAGTTCTAGCTGGACAGTTTTTTCAGTTGGCATTTTAAGGATGTAAACCTGTATTTTTCTAGCCTCTGTTACTTTAAACAGAAGAATTAATATAATATTTTCCGTGTGTCATCCAGCCCTGAGTGCTTTTGATGTTATCTTTAAGTCTTGGTGACTTGAGTTTGATATGCTTACCCATATGTTTTTAATTTTGTTTGATTTTTTATTTATCTTATTAGGGGTTTTTTGTTTAGAATGTTTAATTTATAACTTTACATACCATTTTAATGAATTTTTGGGGGTGGGTCTATTTTTGTTTGATTTGGAGACACACATAGCAGTGCTCAGCTATAGCTCTGGCTCTGCACTCAGGAATCAATTGCTGGCGACTCAGGACTACATGGTATGCTATGGAACAAACCCAGGTCGGCTGCATGTAAGCCAAATGCTATACCCACTCCCACCGGGTCTACTATTTCTTTAAATATTTGTGCTCATATTTTCTCCTCTTAACTTCTGGTATTTCTGTTATAAATATATTAGACCTTTTGCTATTTTGTCCCTGTGGCTCTGTTCTATATTTTTATTTATATTTTGGGCCATATCTGGCAATACTTGGGGGGGTTGCTATCTGTTCTGTGTTTGGGGTTGCTCCCAGCAGTGCTTAGGGGTTGTACATTTCCTGGGATTGAATCTAGACATGTGTTCCACCTTTTGGGCTATCTCCTCAGCTCATTTTAAGTTATATTGTTTATATCTTCAAGTTCATGGACAGATTTTTTTTATTTACCTCAATTTGTTTTTTAGTGAAATTTGGTGGTAATGTATATTTTTAGCTTAAGACCTTCTGTTTGTATTTTTAATGACAGTTTCCCCTTTCTATGCTGAGATTTATTTTATATATTTTATAGTAGTTACAATTATGACTTTAAAAGTCCATGTCTGCTCTTTTTTATTTTTTAACTTTTTGGTCACACCTGGTGATGCTCAAGAGTTACTCCTGGCTCTGCACTCGGGGAATTAGCCCTGGCGGTGCTCGGCTATGGGATGCCGGGGATCAAACCTGGGTCAGCCTTGCGTAAAGCATATGCCCTCCCTGCTATACTGTCGCTTCAGCCTATTTGATCATTCTAATAACTGCACATCTGTTTATCCTGGATTACTGTCTCTTTGAAGATGGACTACATTATCCTATTCCTTTGCATGATTTTGGAACATACCTTAGACATAGTGGTACAGAGATTCTGAATTCTGTCAAGCCGTTGAAGAGTACTGACTTCCTGTTTCAGCAGGCAGTTTAGCCTTGCCTTACCTGTGTGGGATGGCAGCGAAATCAGTTGAGTTCTTTTGACTCCCCGGGAGCTTGGGGTTTGCTCCAGCATCTGTCATTGAGAACAGTCAGAAATTTGATCTGATTTTGTGTTCTTGATTTGGGACTGCCCCCGGCTGACTTCTCATGGTGATTTCCTTCCCTCATTTCCCAGCTGCAGGCATCTTAAAGGAATTTGTCCTCTGGTTCCTCAGTCAAGAAGAGGGCAGTTTGCTGCCTGAAATCTAGTCTGTATTTGAATGTGACAGGTAGGGGCAGCCCTTACATGAAAAGATTAAAAAAAAGCAGTAAGTTATTTTTTTTTTATTTTGGGGGCCATATCCAGAGTTGCTCAGGGCTTTCTCCTGGCTTTGTGCTCACGGATCACTCCTGGTGGTGCTCGGGGACTATCATGGATAATGGAGATCCAGCCTGAATTGGCTGTGTCTAAAGGCAAATGCTGTACTCACACTGCTTTTCCAGCCCCCTAAAGGAGTAAGTCATCAATGTCTATTTTTCAAATGATCACCTTTGGTTTCTGCCTGCTCTTTAAAAAAATATATTTGTGTAGTGGCTATACTAGTGGTGCTCGGGGATGTGGAACTGCTGGCCAGACTCACCATACTCAGAGGCATGTGTTACTAGGGATCAAACCCAGGATCTTGCACATTCAACGCCTGCACTCAATCATTTGGGGGCATATTCTTCCTCTTTCTGCTCTTGGTTACCTTCTAGCACCTTTAGATTATTTTTTTTCAAAAAATGTTATTTTTTAAAAACAATTTATCCAGAGGTTATAATAATATTGTGGAAAAGTTGTCCTATTATGAATAAGTTTCGTGACATGCTCTCTCATTATATTTAAGTTAAACTTTTCCAAGGTCATCTGCTTTCAGTGGCAGAGCTGTGATTGGAACACCAGCGGTTTGGATCTAGAATCAGAATTTCTTTCATGGGAAGTTTTTAACGGTATCTGTGTTTAGGACAGTAGGAGCGTGTACAGGAAGTGCTCTGGGATTCTGGGTCCTTAGAGTATTAGTTCCTTGTGCAATGGGCCAGTCTCTAGATCTCATTACTTAATGGCTATTTCATATGTCTTCAGGTATCTGCATTATTTTATGTCAAAAATTTATTATCCGGTTACATTAAGGATCCTGTTGCTTTTGGTTAATGGCAAAATCTAACCTTAGTTATGATAAAACATTACATTTTCATGTGCTTCTGATGCTAGGTTCCATGGGCTGTTTTATTTAAAAGGTACTGAACTTTACCACATTTCTTTCAATGATAAAAATAAAAGAATTTTGGAGGAAATGAATCTTAGCAATAATACAATGAATGCATAGGAATCAGTTATTGAATACACTCATAATCACACTTTTGGAATAACTGACTTTAAAAAAATTGTGACTCTTGAAGCCAGAGAGCCTACGGTAGTTAAGATTTTGCAGGCGGTCAGCTCTGATTTGGTCCCTACATAGTTCCCTGAGCTGATCGTTGCTGGGTCTGACCCTGAGGTCCCCTAGCACCGTGGGGCACACCACAGTGATCCGCAGCACCCACAGGGCCCGCAAGCAGCAACTCCTCTCCAGTCCAGTTGGGCAGGAAGCACAGGAAAGGCTTGAGACTCCTGAGCACCTTGCGAGGTCCTTCCGTTGAAATGAAAACAACAATGAAAAGAAACTGTCATCAACCAAAGACTGGCACACCGTGTAAGCCACAGGCAGTGGAAGGTGGCAAGGGGATGAAACAAACGGGGCAGCATCTGCCTGGAGAGTTTCCTCCTCCTCCAGTGGTTTCCCTTTTCCTCCTCCATCCCAAGTCAATCTCAGTTATAATTTGTCAGAGGATTGATTTCATCTTATTCCTCTGATCCCTTGATTTTACCTCCACTTTGCATCTTCAAGCCTGGCTCTGTATTGATTTTGTCCATAGTTCTAAGCTGAGTTGTAAAGCAGCTGAAATGCTGCTTCTGAATGTTACTTTTAGCCAAAGGAAAGGCTGTGTATTTGCTGGTGGAATTCCCTCAGCATCCCACAGCAGTGCTCGGATACCACTCTCAGGGTGATGGGGCAGTAAAAAAGCAGGGGTTCAATACTTGATTGATTGATGGGTCTGAATCTCAGCCAGTCAGTTCTAGGAAGGTGGACTTATCTTCTAAGGGAAATAAAATGAAGTCCTTGGAGATCAGGATAAAGATTTTGGCTTTTATCCTAAGAATAACGGGAAGCTGTGCAGAGTTTTAAGCTATCACAGACAAGTTCAGATTTAAAACAATTTAAATAATTACTATGGACGTTTATGGAGAAGTTCAAAAATAACCAAGTCTAGAGGGTAGAAATTTACATACACAGGTAAAGCTTAACTCAGGAATAAAATCTAGAAGAACTAGAGTCTTCTGGTTCTGCTGGATTCTGTTCCAACAGGCTCCTCAATTATTTATTTTTTTTTCTGATCACAATTTTGGAAAAATTTCAGAGTACGATAGTTTGATTTTTATTTTGTGGTGAAAAGATGAGTACATGTGCCTGTAATGATGAGTGTATAGTATTTCTGATAGAAGTTTGCTTTTATAATGAAAAATAGAAGAAATGCAATATTAAGGAATTAGAATTGAATACAGCAAGCTTAATGAAATTGGAAGTCTTTATTATAAAATAAAGACTTTTTGAAAATAAATGTCAAATTTTTCATCTTAAATAAAATAAAAATGCTTCATGCATGTTTAAAAATTATAAAAGCAACCCTGTTTTCCTATAAAAATAGAGATGAAACTATTATACTATATTGCACAGTAAGTTAACAATTGTTAAGTTTTGTTGCTTTAAATAAGAAACAAACCTAACAGTATTTCAGTAATCATTGGAAATCTCAGTTAGAATCGAGATTCTAAGGGTAGCAAAATTTTCAAGAAAAAGATTTTCTTGGTGTATTTCATGAAAGCATTTGTGGAGATCTGGAGCATTTGAACTATATTTCAAAGAAAGGCATTGATAAGTTCTAAATTAAATATGAATTTCTCTCCTGATTCAGCTGCTCTTGCTAATAGAAAATTAGAAGGCTAATAGTAATTTGTTTGATTCCCCAAAAATTGTATAGGATTTTATATTGCTGGTATGCAGCCAGCTAACTCATTGTACTTAAAATCTATCTTCCCTTGAAACAAATATTTTAGCATGTGTGCGCTAAACAGAAATGGAGGAATGGAGAAAAGAGATTTCGTAGAAAACTGAAAAAAAAGGGGGGAAGAACACCGGAAAGGTGTGCCCCAATTCCTGGGTAGCCAGGAGGAGCAGCTTTCTCTGTTTTCATGATTCATGTCAGTCTGTGTTCTGGGCTGAAAACTGGCACATGACAGTTCTCTCTAGTATTTCCAGAGACCGTTTGCACCACTTTTTTAGGGAACAACTCATAAGTAGACCTTTGAACTAAGGCGGTCTTGCCGGACCTATCCTTTAGCGCCGGACTTCCAGTCTCAATGGGATATTGAAGGGGAGGCTCAATAGAACAAACAGTGGGATCCTTGTCTGGGAATGACTGCCTGGCAATTGTTTCATGGAAAACAGGGAGGGGGGGGGACAACAACCCTGCTCTGTTCACTGGCTCTTTAATTTAGATCACCAATGATAAAGCCTGGGCTCGGCTAAAGAACAGTAAGGTGCATACGCCAGAAACATTAGTGCTAATATGCTGCAGAAAGACAAGATAAATCAGCCTGCTCTCAGACATCACTGAGGGAGAAGCTGATTGCAACTTGACCATGTGCCCGAGTGGGGCCATCGGCGAAAAGAGCGGAACATGGACTGAGGAGAACTAGAATGTGCTGCCCTTAGGGCTGGCTCCTGCCCAACTGGACCTGGGAGAGGTGTCTGGTGTAAGTTTCAGCTTGTTTTATCTTGTATTTGCCAGTGTGTTCCCACGCAGGGAGCTTGTTTCTCTTCTCTGTGTTTCATGGAAGCCTCAAGCATGTTTATTTACAGGCACAGACTGCATCTTGTGTAAATGAAATATCAGCCTAATAAAGTTCCTCTCACAGGACAGTTTAGCTCAGTGTTTGCCAGGAGGGATGTGTGGGAAGGTGATGGTTGTCCCCATAAGAAGCTCTGGGTGAGTTTTGGTTTTTCTTTTGGTTTGGATTTTCATTTTGTGGGCAAGTGAGGCTTGGAGGGGGTGAATTTAAGCGAAAGATCCCAGTTTTTTTGCCCCCTTTAAAAAAAAAAAAGAATTATACTGGTAGCCCAGCATTTCACGCCTCCTGTGGTCTTTTTGTTTTGAAAAACTGTTTGAATATGTAAGCCAGACTGTTCGAAACATTATATTTTATGACTGGGATGTTTGTATTGTTTCATATCTGTTATTAGACAAAATAATCATAAAGGGTGTTTTCTATGGACCTTTTTATATTTCAAAATTAAGTACAGATGGTAATTTCCAGCAGTTTTAAAAATTTGTCAATTATTTAATTTAGCATCACTTAAGCATCTGCACAGGGAGAAAGCTGAGATGGTACAGCGACTGAATGAGCATTGATTGCTCGTCTGAATGCATCTTTAAAGTTTTTTGCCTCAAATCTCTGATTTCACAGTTTATTTTTACCAAATTAGATTATCATATTTTTGTTACTGAGCCTGGGAGCGGGTGGTGCCTGCTCCTATACCCTATATTTCCCGTTAGAACAGCGAGAAAAGTGCCCGAGCTTTGTTACTCCCCAGGAAAAGCTCAGACCGGCTCCCAGAGGAGACTGCTTAAATAATGCAGGAGCAGGGCAGGATGGAATTTATGGCCCAGACACTGAGTTTGGGCTTTTGTTCAGTGGGAGAGAGGATGCAAGTGTGAGCATGTGGCATGTGCCCAGACCCCAGGAAAGGCATCTCAGATTGAGCGCCCACATGCTTCTCTTCACAGGTGATTTCAGAGCAAATGTCACACAGACCTTCATGGCTCTGCTGTGGTTCCAGGAAGAGGGGAGAAGCGGAAACTTCACAAAGTGTCCGCTGCAGGTCTCCCCTATCCAGAATTCCTGGGCCAGGCAGGGGGCGGGGAAGGGGGCACCCAAAGAGAGGGTCTGTCTGGCAGGAGGCAGCTCAGCAGTCCTGGAAGGCAAGAGGAAACCTTGACCACGCTGCAGGATGTTGTCTCCTGTGTCTGCCATCTTGTCCCTAATTAGAGGGATCTGTCTGCTGAATCCTAATCTCTCTAATTGTTGATAGAGCAGGCATGCGATTTGCTATAAATACACATGAGCATTCATTTCTGAAATAATGGCTGTTGCCAAATATATTAGACCAACAGGAGTGCTGGCTAGGGAAGGCTGTGCTGAATAGTTGAGTTTGGGAGGTAATGGACCAGTGGAGATCGTTGCACAGCTGGGCCAGCAGCTGCACCCAGTGCTTCTGTCAAGTTTGGCCTCTCATTTCCTTGAACTTGTCCTTGTTTGCCAAAATGATGAACGTGCAAGAACTTGTCTTAAATGAGCTGTAGGTGAGAAAGACCCTTTCTGAGGAGTCTTTGTTAAAGGTGTGCAGTCAACAGTAGCCATGGCCAGAGGTATTGATTAGGCAGCAGGAAGTCTGAATAATCATAAAACAAAACGCTGAGCACAGAGTTGTAGAATGAAGTAGCTGGCAGGAGGCCAGAGTGCACTTAAAAGGCTGCGTTTGGGTCATCACTACCCTAGTGAAGGACACGTGGAAAATCCCGTAATAATACCCAGCAATAATTATCTTGTAGTTAGAAAAATAAATAGGTCTGTGGTTGGAAGGGAGCCCAGGGCTCTCAGTGCCTTTCCCCTCAGCAGCATTGTTCTGATAGTCTTTGAGGCTGATTTTCTTGGAGACAGTGCTATAGGGCACGTTATGGTAAGCAGCAGCCTCTGATCAACAGCTTAGGTATAGGTAAGGCCAAGGAGAGCAGCAGGAGCTCTGCTCACCTTCCGTGGCCCTGGCTTCAGAGAATATGCAGCATCTCCTGTGTCTCCTGCATGCTCTAACCAGCAGGGTCACAGACTCCTTCAGAGCAGCACCTGGTTTATACATCTTTAGTGTGTGCCCATCTCTTGCTTTTAGTGTGGTAGTAAGTGCAAATCTTGTCTAGTTCTTTGACTTGAAACAATATCAAGTACATTGTTCGGAGGATTTATGTTCATACTACAAGGCCAAAGAGAACTCATCTCTTTGAATTTGAAGACTAGTGACTCAAACACATACATGTGAGGAAATGAAGAAAACAACATCTGGCTAGGAAAGAGCTCGGTAGGCTGGAGTGTAGGAGTGGGACATGCTGGGGCCAATTTGATTTCTGATCCTGTGGAGGGAGGGAGGGAGGGAGAGAGAGAGAGAGAGAGGAGAGAGGAGAGAGAAAGTCATTTGTCATTTAGAAATTCACAATTGTGAGAATTACAGGGAATGTATCCAAATGCACACGAGTTGCTTTCCTCTCCTCCTGGGACTATGAACAGAATAATGTACTGTATGAATTGAGCAGTGGCGGAGCTTGGGGACGGGAGAGAATGAGTTTGGGTAGCTGCTAGGTCAGTCTTGAGTCGGACTGTGCCAGAAGGGACAAGAAGAAGATAATGAATCTGAAATGTTTTATAAGAAATCTGATAGAATGTAGCAACTGATTATATTAAATTAGGATAAGCAAGGAATATTTCAGAGAAGAAATAGTTGGGCTGAGGGAAAAGAGTATAGATTTATGATAATGGCAGGGTATAGGGTATGTATGTGTCTGTGAGTTGTGGGAGACAGAGAAAGAGAAAGTTTTTCAAAATGCTCAAGCAATATCATCTTTCAGGGACTTAACCATAAGGAAACAAAAGGAGAGAAGAGGAAATTGGAGTATCTAGTTTACTTATGTAAAGGGAAAGGGGAAAATCAATAAAAGACCAATAATATAGGACTATTGCTGACAGGGAAGTGAGAATTCGAAGGCTTGCTTAAAATGGCCAATCTGTGTTTGGAGTTTTTCCCAGATAAGACCCACAATCATCAGATAATAAGACTCTTGTAATCTTGGAACTTATTTAAGTTTTCCTACATTAAAAAAATGCCTCCTAGGGGATACAAATAGTGTCAGCATTGGGAAGAAAAAGAGCACAAGGAACGGAACTCTCAAAATAGCTGGTTTGAAGGGGATGTTGGAGCCAGAAGATGGTCGACCTTTCAAGACTTAACCGTTTATTATGGCTCGTCAGGAAGTTTGGCAACCGTTATTCCTTAAATAACTTAGTGTGATATTTTTCAGGAAATTTAAGCATGAATATAAGTGTTACCAAACCTCCATTTGGCAAGTAGGTTGTGGCTGAAAAAGTTGTATTGAAAACCATTTATAGGAGCAATCTTGTAAAACATTTTTATCTACTTTCTAAAAGTTTACCACCACCACCCCCCGATCCTGAGAGATAGTACAGGGGTTAAGGTACTTGCTCTGATCAGACCCAGTTCAGTTCTGTTCCCTGACACCACATGGTCCCCAGACTACTGTGCATGAACGGCCCTCAAACACTGCCTTATATGCTCCCAAACCTAAATAAATAGGAGTAGAGGATTCTTTTTAAAATTAAATAAAAATGTACCAAACTTATCCTGTAGCAGAAACCATATCCATTAAAATATTAATAGCAAAACTCTTTTGACAGAATGTAGGATATAGGCAAAAGTCATGAGAATAAAAAAAATACTTTAAAGTTGAAACGTTCAAATTTTTTTTTTTTAAAGCAGAAAAAGAGTCGATTTAAAGAATGTGAGAAAGACATTGCAGGTAGGGGAACTAGAGGAGCTCTGACCATTTGCAAGAGGAGGACAGGAGAGTGAAGCCCCCTGCACTGCTTGGCACCCCACGCCTTCCATCCCGCACTCTCTCGCAGAAACCAGAATGTGCATGTTTCTCTTGAAGAGCAGGGGATGGGGGGGAATCAAGCTCAAGAAGCCCCTGGATTAGTCAGTACTGGGTCTTAAGACTCTGAGAAGCTGTTTCTCGAATAGCTGTTCCTGATGTCCACGATTCTGACGTACTCTAGACATTACCTTAGAACTTTCCGTTCCTTTGCCTTCCTGCCTCTGTTTTCACAGCCCTGCCCCCACCTTTAGACCCTCTTGTCTTCATTCCTTTATCTTTTACATTCAGATGTCATGGTCTCTCCCCAACCATTCTCTTCCCAGTATTTCTAGTTTTCTCATTTGTCCACTCAGTAAAGATAGATTTATTCCTCTTTGTCAGGCAGTGCAGTTTGGGGTATTTAGAAGTAAATGTGATGGATCCAGAGCCACACTTGGCTCCTACCATTCCTGGTGCTGATCTTCAGGTAATCCTTGCCTATGCCTCCATCCAGACTGCTGAGCACTTACTAGTGATGCCACTGTTCAGACAGAGGCTTGGATTCACTTTGTGGCATCTTGTCTCAGCTGGAGCCCTCAGTAAGGCTGATCACCCCGCAGGGTTTACTAACACTCTCTGCTGCCCTCCGCTCCACTGAAACAGGCCTTCTATGTCCCTCCTCCAGTCTTTGACTATATCATCTCCTCCCTTACTTTCAGCAGGTAAATTCTTGCCAGGCGTGCTCTCACCCTCCAGCTGCTAACTCTCCTGCCTGTACAACCTGAAAAAAACAGATCTTTGCCCTGTGAGTGGTTTGGCACAGGAAAATCACATCTGACTCCAGAAAGTTCTTGGAAAGCAATTGAGGTGTTTATTTAAAGTTTCTTGAAGATGCAACTGTAAGAGAAGAACACGGGGCCAGGTTTCCGAAAACTCCTGATTAGACGTCTTTCTCTTGGAAGTCTGGCAGCCACCAGCATGCTTTGTTTTTGATCTGCTCTGCTTCAGCCCTGCCCCTTGCCGCTTGCTTCCATCTTTGTCCTCCTGTCTTGCTACATTCTTTCTTACGCAGAGTAAATGGGCCGTCTTGGTACTGTCTTCCTTACATATCTTAGATAACTCTACAAAAGTTCTCTTTTTTTCAGAGTAGGAGGAAATGTTTGCAGATAATTAGTAACTTTATGTGTGTGCACACGTGAACAATTTTTAATTATCTGTTTTGTATTTGTCCTCATAATAAAAAAGAAAGGAAGCTTTCCTTTTCTGATTCTGTACCCCCACTCATGCCTCTCTTTGTAGTGTGTTCTGTTTTGTTCTTTTTTTGGTTTTTTTGTTTGTTTTGGGGGGCCACACCTGCCAATGTGCTCAAGGCTTAGTCCTGGGAGGGCTCAGAGGACTGTGTGTGGTGCAGGGGATTGAATCCAGGTGGCAGCATGCAAGACAAGCGCCTACCTGCTACACTGTCTCTCTGGTACCTGGAGTTCTTGTTTATACACCGTTTTTTCTAGTCTTGTGTCTTTCAATGTTTCATTTCTAGCAGATCCTTCTCTCCAGAGTGGTCATGGATTCCAGCCACTATAATCGTAAAAGTATAAAAGTTTATGGCTGGTGGAATAGTACAGAGATAAGGGCATATGTCCTGCTTATGACTGTCACTTGTCTTCCCGTTGTTCATCGATTTGCTCGAGCGGGCACCGTAACGTCTCCATTCTTTGGGAATGAGGTCCATTATTGTTACTGTTTTTGGCATATTGAAGTACACCACGGGTAGCTTGCCAGGCTCTTCCGTGGCTCTGGGTTCATCCCAGGGGGCCCAGTCTTTTCTATGTACCATCAACCATCCAGGGCCCATGGGGCAGAGTCCTGGGTGTAGACAGGCCTGTCTCCTGTCTGCCACCTGCTGATGCAGCCACCAGACCTGGGCATATGACTGACTTGGGTTTAATCTCTAGCACCTTGGCCAGCCAGCCACTGGGTGTGGCCTGAAAACCTGAACACTGGAGGTCTACCTCTGGAATGCCACCATATCTTCAGCCTAGCATGGCGCTGCTGGTCCAGTTGGTCCAGGTGTTTGCAGGAAATGAACCTAGATATACCCTGAGAACTCCCTGGAAGGCACCTCCATGAAAATCTTTGTTGTAAAAGAGAAGGAAAAGCTAGGAAGGTGGGAAAGAAGGGGTTTGTGAAGAAGATGGGGGGTTTGGGTTTGTCTTTCTTTTCTCTTGTTTCCTACCTTCCCACATACTCCTCAGCCCACTCGGATTTAAATGCAACCCTGACCCGCATCATGCGACCCTTTGACCACTGCCTTCCAGTCTGCTTGTTTCTACTACTTTTGACATTGTCGATCATCTTCTTGGAATATCATTTTCCTGGAGCTGCTTTTATGTAGGCTTAGCTTTCATTGCAGTTATTGAAGTTTGGAG
>JAJIBD010008593.1:0-71881 GCA_021461705.1 Cryptotis parvus | reverse complement strand
CCGCTGGGCTATGGACATCTTATTTTATGAAACATATATTCAAGTCTCTTGACCAGTTTCCTGTCTGGTGAATCTTTTTCTTCTATACAGATTCTATGTACAAATCTTTTTTGTCTGGCATATAAATTGGAAATATAAGTCAAACTTGCTGTTTAACTCTTTACACAATATTTCTAATGAATTTTAATGACTCTAATTTTAATGTGTTTATCGATTTATTTATTTTGGTGTTGGACCTTTACCTGGCTCTGTTCTCACAAATCATTTCTGGAACACAGACAATGCCAATTCTAGCTCCAGCACTAAATATGGTCCCCTGAGCCCCAAAAGGAATCATTCAATCAATCAATCAATCATTCAATCAATCAATCAATCAATGAAATACTATGAATTATTCTTCTCTGAGGCTGCTTACGAGGAAGAGATAAGGCCAGGAGACCGAGGAAGTTTCCATTAGTAAAAACAGATTTACAGGAGATGATATTCTTTTGTTCAACATCATTTTTAACCTGATTCCTTGACTTACATGCATCAAAAACTTGAGCAATTTGAAATAAAGCAGCAAGACTATACACCTTGGTGCCATTGGCAGAGAGGGGAAGTCTGCCTGGTATGCGCCGACTCGACTCTAATATGCCCTTTTAGTCCCTAAATGAGACGGAATTTAGGGCTCAAGCCCTACAAAATCAGAGGACTTGTTTTAGGAAGGCCCAGGGCATTTTAAAGATTTTTTTGTTTTATGTATTAAATATTATATTTAAAACTAGGCCTATAACTTCAAGGTGATCACCCAGTAATTGAGCAAGCTACTATAAGATTATAGATTAATATAGATTCACTCTAAGAATCAATATCAATCTCTCTCTCTCTCTCTCTCTCTCTCTCTCTCTCTCTCTCTCTCTCTCTATATATATATATATATATATTTATATTCTTTTTCCAACTGGCAGTGCTGTGGGGCTTCTTTCTGGCTTTTTCACTCAGGGATCATATTCCTGGTGGGACTCAGGGGACCATATGGGGTGCCAGGGAATCGAACCTCAGTTATTCACATACAAGGATGAACTATTTTTCTAGTTCCAAGAAATAGTACTCTTTAGAAAGATAACAGAATCTACAATCTCTCAATTTGAAATAAGGTCATTAAGTCTCTCATAATATATTGACGCTATCCTGTATGTAATAATAAAGAATAACTAGAATATCAAAGAAATAGAAAGACTGTGACTGAAAGACCAGGGGAAAAAAAAAAAAAAAAAAAAAAGACCATGAGAGGGTCTAGTTTTTCATTTTCCATTCAGCATACAGAAAACAAATTAGCTTCCATAAATAAATTTGAAGAATTAAGGGGGAAATCTCTTCAAATAAAATTATGGTCTTAAACATTTAGTAGACCAAAAATTTTTAAAGGAAAGTCTTATAAATAAATTTACAGAATTATAAAAAATATATCTGGGGCCAGAGCGACAGCACAGCGGGTAGGGCGTTTGCCTTGCATGCAGCAGAGTTAGGTTCGATCCCCACCATCCCATATGGTCTTCCACAGCACCACCAGGAGTAATTCCTGAGCGCAGAGCCAGGAGTAACCCCTGAACATCTCCTGGTGGGACCCAAAAAAGCCAAAAAAATAAAAATAGATTAACAGTACCAAGGAAAATTGCATAAACTTGAAGAAAAATTTAATCTGGGAAAATGAGAGGGGGGGAAAGGCAAGGAAAATGAACGGGGACTCTTGGACCCCATATACAATGGCCTAATATGGGCAATTAGAATTCCTGGAGGACATGAAACAAAAATGGAATAGGAAAACATTTGTGGCAAACGGCTGAACTTTTCTCAACCGTAATGAAAAATAGCTCGCTGGATCCCAAGCAAGATAAATATAAGTGAAACCACATCTCTGCCTATCGTGGCTAAATCCTAGAGAAAGAAAAACTAGCAAGAATCAGAGAAGAAAGACACCGCGTGCGGGATCAGCAATGCCAAGGCACAGCCGCCTCTCAGCTCAGAGACAGGAACCTGGCGACAGCGGCCTGGGAGGTTTCGATGTGGCAAATCCTGTCGACTGAGAAGTTTATATCCCAGGGCAACACGTTGATCAAAAACAACAAATAAAGCCCTTTACAGGTGGGTGATAACTGAGGCAACCAGCAGAACTACAGTTCAAGAAGCCCTAAAGGTTGTTCTTCTGGCTCAAGGTAATGATTTCAGATAGAAACCAATCTACGGAAAGGAGCAAAAATAAAAATGGTAATAAAAACAGTTAATAATCGGGAACCTGACTTTAGCCTAGGCCATGTTGGTCGACAGCCATTTCTTAGGAAACTAAACATGTATTTGCCATCTGGCCCATCAGTTCTGCTCCTAGGAATGGACCTGAGGTGAGAACATTTGCCTGTAGAAGGGCTCTGAAAGTTGTTCGTAGCAGCTTTGTTCATAGTGGCCCACAGTGGGAAATGACTCAAGTGCCCACCAACAACAGAAAAAATAGTGAAGTATATTCCAACCACAGGAAACACCCGAGCAATGAAATTGCATAAACTATACTAGAATATCAAGCTAATGAATTGGGCATCATAAAAATGACATAACTTCCCTTTGTGAAAGGTTTGAAAAGACACACTGTGGAGCATAAATCCTGTATCTAATCAAGCAGTGGTATCTTAAAAGCAGAAAGAACTGGGGCCGGAGGCGATAGTCCAGCGGGTAGGGCGTCTGCCTTGCACGTGGCCGGCCTGTGCCGGTCCAGGTTTGATCCCCAGCATCCCATATGGTCCTTGGAGCACCGCCAGGAGTGATTCCTGAGTGCAGAGCCAGGAGAAACCCTGAGCATTGCGGGTGTGACCCAAAAAAGAAAAGGGAAAAAAAAAAGCAGAAAGAACTGAGCAGCTAAAGAAACTGACAATTCAGTTAAAAAAAAATTAACAAAACACTATGAAAAGATTTTTTATTTCCTTCCTTCCTTCCTTCCTTTCTTACATATGTTGTAAATAATATTACAGTGCATTATTTCATGTATTGCAATATTATATATAATATATTGTATAATGTATGTTATATATCACTGTATCACTGTCTTCCCATTGTTCATCGATTTGCTCGAGTGGGCACTAGTAACATCTCCATTAGTCCTGTCACAAGCAAGTGCAACCCAAGGGCATCTACTTGCTCCAGGGACAGGAGGAGCCTGAAACCATTCTTTAGGTTATGGAACTGAGGTCCATAATAATTACTAGTCTTTGGCATAAAAAGTAAATAAAACGCGGTAGCTTGCCAGGCTTTACCGTGTAGGTGGTATAGTCTCAGTAGAAGGCTCTCAACCCGAGCATTTACTGATGAAACTTAAAGGGTGAAGATCAGGTTTTATCTTGGATGGAGCTCTGAGGAGCTATGGAGTCTGGATGTTGAGAATGACTAACTGCATGATGTGTGGTTTTGCTCTGGCTTCATGCCAGGCTTACTGGTATCAGTCAAAACATGTCTAGAACTGTTTACTATGTATAAATGTGAAAGAACTTGGGAAGAACCTTATGCAAAATTCAGTATCCTATAAAAATATCGCCGGGCACTTTGCGGCGCGAGCCAAAGGGACATGTGGGTCTGGTGTGGGTGGGTCTCTCTCTTCCGGGGCAACTGGCATGGAGGCAGAGGAAAGGGTAGGGTCCAAAATAATATGTATATAACATATAATGTACCAGGGACTGTGATAGATTGGGAAGGGCTAGAAGGGGAGGTTACCACAAATTAACACTCTGTGGTAGTGAGAGTGTTCAATGTGCCACAGTGGTGGTGAATATATGAACCTACATAGGTAATAGAACTCTATAGCGGTGAACACACACACAAACACACCACACAAATAACTAGAATTAAAGCTGGTGATAATACTAAAAGGCATGTGGGTTATCAGTGACATTCTGGTTGTGATACTACGCTGTTGTTTTGCAAAACGTTTCTTGAGGAGGAACTAGGGCTTCATATCTGGGGATAGAGCCCCAGAACAGCTATTTAAGGTGTGCATGATGTAAATATTTAAAATTGTTTAAAAGAGTTAAAAATCCGGGGCGGAGCGATAGCCCAGTAGGGTAGGGCGTTTGCCTTGCATGCGGCCGGCCTGTGCTAGCCGGGTTCGATCCCCGGCATCCCATATGGTCCCCGAGCACCGCCAGGAGTGATTCCTGAGTGCAGAGCCAGGAGTAAGCCCTGAGCATCGCTGGGTGTGGCCCAAAAAGCAAAAAAAAAAAAAAAAAAAAAAAAAAAGAGTTAAAAATCCATCTTGGGAAAAAAATGAACTGATTGGTGCAGTAAGATGAATGCTGGCTAAAGCAAGGCGGGAGGCGGAACTTAAGATTCTGTTTTTATGGAGTTCCAGCAGGGAGTGCATAGCAACAGCATCTGGCAGAGGCTCCCTGGGGCCAGGAGCCTGGTAGCGGGATGTTTGGTGGTGCTGGGGGACAACAGCTTGTTTTGTAGGGGCGCAGCCCTGTTTTTTTTTTTTTGCTTTTTGGGTCACACCTGGCAATGCTCAGGGGTCACATCTGGCTCTGCACTTAGGAATTATTCCTGGTGGTGCTCAGGGGACCATATGGGATGCTGGGGATCGAACCCGGTCGGCATGGGCCAGCCACATTCAAGAGTCTAAAATGGTCGGACATTTTACGTAAATTAAACCCTATCCATCTTTCCCAAATCTAATCACGCTTTGGAGAGGATGTGAACAGTGGACATTCCATCCGTTGCTGCCGGGAGTGGTGAAACTGATCCGTAGAACAAACACATCCTAAGAAAGTGAAATTCCCCCCTTTCCCAGTGACTTTGCAGATTTTTCCTTCCAGGCATTTCCCCAAGAAAAAGGGAAAGATGGTTGAGGAAGAATTGGGCACAAGCATTTGTTGCAACTTCAATGACAGCAGCCACGTGAAGAACCGACATACCCAGGTGCTGACTAGATCACGGCAGGTTCACCCGACCCAGCAGCAGAATGGAGGAAGTTCCTTAAATACACAAGCGCTGGCTCTTAAAGACATCCACGCAAAGGAAACTTGACAATCAAGAATAGGGCTGGCTTGGCCCCAGGCCGTAGGGAGCTAGGGCTACCAACCAGGGTATTTGCACCAGGAGAGAGGGTGAGTGAGGCAGGGGAGTGGGTCAGAGCAACTGCACAGGGCATCGCATTCTTTCCAGGGGTCATGTCTATACATCCTGATTTTACCGCGGTTGCTTGGCGGATACATTTGTCCAAATTCATCAGTGCTTTCTGCTGCATGCAAATTACCTGTCAATATAGTTCATTAAAAAAAAAAAAACTTTATTTCAGGGGTTGGAGGGATAGTACAGAGGGTAGGGGTTTGCCTTCCTGGGTTCAATCCTCGGCATCCCATATGGTCCCAGAGCACCGCCAGGGGTAACTCCCGAGTGCAGAGCAACCCCTGAGCATCGCTAGGTGCGACCCCCAAAAGAAAACAAACAAACAAACAAACCAAAAAAACCCTTAATTTCTTTTCCCTCTCCAAGGTTTTTTTTTTTTTTTTGTCCGTTCCTCTAGAAAACTGGAGCAACTAAAAGGGAGACATCAGTGAAAGATGGGAGAGACGATGGGGACCCCAGTTTAGACTTTCCTCCGGGTCCTGTACCCAATACATCACCTGCACCCCTCCTTCACGCCACCGACCCCCCACGCTCTGGGCGGTCTTTCTCCCCAAACGCAGTCCAGGGGCGCAGGGTTCCTGCCTGGTGGGCCCCGAAGTCAGGCGCCCCCAACCGTCGCAGCATCTTGACAGGGTGGACGCGCAGAAGCTCAATTTCCAAAGTGAGGCCCGGGGAGAGGGCACCTGGGCTGCCCTGGGGTGTCCCGTGACACCTGGGGTGGGGGGGACCCCCTTGCCCACGTGGTCTGCGATTGCGCACGGTGCCCCTGGCCACCTTCTCTCCGCCTCCCTCGTCCTTCCAGCGACAGGTGACGGACTCCATGGGGCTGTCGGGGCTATCCACCGCCGCCCCCTCCCAGCCCGCCCAGGAAGAGGACGAGCGTCTCAAGGTCCTCTAGTGACCCACAGCCGGACCACGCCGCTCGGACCCCGGCGGGCAACGCAAAAATCTCTCGGAGACCAGAAAATGAAAATTGCCCTTGACGCACGGCGCCGCCTCCAGCCCCACGGCAGGACCCCAGGGGCTGAAAGGTGGGAACGCCCCGCGGTCCGGCCGCGACCCCTGCCGGCCAATCGCGCCCAGGGGGCGAGGCGCGGCGCCTTGCGGGCTGGCTCGCAGGGGACTAGCATGCGGATGGTAGCCACTAGGGCTGCTGGCAGGGAGCATGTGGATGGCACCCGCTAGGGCTGCAGTGCCCACGGACGGTGCAAGTTTCAGTTAAAGCACAGCAGGCATTGGTGTCTGAAGAGGGTGGCCCAGGCCGAGGGGCCAGAGTCGATGTGGAGACGGTGTGAATCTAGTTCTTCCCCGTGTGGACCTAGAGGGAGATTCCCAGCCATTCCCAGACCACCGGCCCCTCTCTTGTGAGCCTGTGGCTACGCGTTTTAAAGCAATGTCAGTCCCTTCCGGAATCTGAGGTCAGTTTGCTGGGGTTGAGGTCCCTAAAGGGGTTGTCTGGAATACATCAATGGATTGATGCACCCCGAAGAGAAGGGGGTTAGCAATACAGCAAGGGGGTAAATAGAGATGTCCTGAAATTAGCTGCTCTCCAGGACAACCTTTCTGACAACCCCTCACCCAAAGCTGGGGTTCCAGAGAGAAGACAGAGATAGAGGGGAGACGGGGGGAGTGTTCATTGCAGTGACGGGGGTTCGGTCCTCATCAGTGGTCGAAGAGAACTCTGGTGCTCAATCAAAATGGTAGGGAGGGCCGGAGCGATAGTACAATGGGGAGGATTAAGGAAATTGGGCTGCAGTGATAGTACAGAGGGTAGGATTAAGGAAATTGGGCAGGAGTGATAGCACAGCTGTAGGATTAGGGAAATTGGGGCTGGAGTGATAGTACAGAGGATAGGATTAGGGAAATTGAGCGGTGACGTGGGTAGGATTAGGGAAATTGGGCAGGAGCGATAGCACAGCGGTAGGGTGTTTGCCTTGCATGCGGCTGACCCAGGTTTGATCCCCGCATCCCATGTGATCCCCCAACACCGCCAAGAGTAATTTATGAGTGCAGAGCCAGGAGTAACACCTGAGCATTGCTGGGTGTAACCCCAAAAAGCCAAAAATCCCCAACAACACAAAATGGCAGGGAAAACTATATAACTTAGCCATGGTGGGGTGAATCCTAACTCGCTCCTGATGAAGAATCCCAGTGTTCATCAGGAGTGTAAAAAACTCAAACCGTGGAGGACACGAGCGCTGGAATGGCAGAAACCCCTAGCACTTGCGGCTGACAGGTACAGAATTACAGTGCTACACAGCAGTGGTAGAGTTGGCCTCGTTTGTAGGGAGAATTCCAGCTCTTTCACAGAGATAGAGCTTTTAGGGTGTTTATCCACATTGGAAGGAGACGCCATTCTTCATAAATAGTGGTAGGTAACTTTGGTACTCATCAGTAATAGTACGGGCAGTGGATTCATCCACGTGAGTGTGTATCCATGGTGGTAGGGAGTTCTATCTTCATGCCTGGTGAGAGAATTCTGGTGCTCAGGAGACAAAAAAAATCCAGTGTTCACGCTAGTTAACAGATTCTTGTGCTCTTCCGGAGTGGGGCAAATCCTGGTCCTCATCTGTGCTGTAGAAGCATTCCTGGGAGAACAGATTTCCATAGTCTAGAGTGTAGGGTATTCTAGTACTTTCCACAGTAGCCAAGAATTCTGGTGCCCTTACATTAGAATTCAATAGCGAATGCAGCACTTATTCTTTTTTTTTTCTTTCTGGGTCACACTCAGCAACAATCAGGGGTTACTCCTGGAGTTGCTCGGGGACCATATGGGATGTCAGGGATTTGAACCCGGGTCGGCCGTGTGAAAGGCAAATGCCCTACCTACCCGCTGTACTGTTGCCCTTAGAAGATCCATGTGCTCCCTCAGAGGAGAGAATTCTGATGCTTATCTAGAGTGGTAAAGAATTCTAATGCTTCTAATATTTGAGTTCTAAATCCCTTTTCCAATAACACCTTCAACTACCGCCAGTTCTTACACCCCTCTGACCCCCAATGTTTCAATTCATCCTCCCTAAATAAGTCATATATGCTGCGTCAGTAACTTTAATGCGTCTATTTATCCTTCACTCTCATTCATCTCTCTTATGCATTCATGTCGAATCTGAACACCCAAGTGTCAGTGTGGCTTGTAAAGATCTAGTGTCTGTAAAGATAAAATATCTCTCATTGAGGGAAGAGAGAGAGAGAGAAAGAGAAAGAGAGAAAAGAGATGGAGAACCTGCCACGGAGGCAGGCTAGGGGAGGGGGAGGGAATCAGGGACATTGGTGGTGGGAAATGGGCACTGGTGGAGGGATGGGTGCTGGAACACTGTATGGCCAAAACCCAAACATGAACATTTTTGTAATTGTTAAAAAATATAAATAAATAAATTTAAAAATCTTAAAAATAAAAGAATTCTAATGCTTGTCTGTAAAGTAAGGAACTCTGACGCTCACTACACTAGGAGAATTCTAGCGGTAACTCTAGTGGGCCAGTGCTTTGCTTAGTGTATCTGCATCCTAAGGCTCATCACAGTGCTATTCTAGCTAGAATTCTGCCTTTTGAGTTGAATACTAGAATTCTAGGGCTCACCACTTCTGATCCCAGAAGAGGATTATCCTTCCCCCACCTGCTAGCCAGCAGGGACAGACCAGCTCTGGCCAAGGACGAAGATGTCACTTCTGGGCAAACATGAACTTAGCAGCAACAGTACACCTTCACGGCCTCTCTGCCCTTATCAATCAGTTAAGACCGCAGCATCCAATCGGAGCGAATTATGGAGCCAGGGGATTACTGAGGGTCCTCTCGGCCCTCGGGGTTGTATTGGCGAGGCAGACAGGTGTCTCTGATCAGTGAGTATGCTCCGGGATACACCGGCAGAGGAGCTGGTGGAGTGGCTGTTTGTAAACTGTGGAGATGTGCACTTCGCAGTGCCCCTATTGCCATCGAGAAGCAGGGGGTGCTCAGGGACTTTAGCAAAGTGAAGGGGGGCCCTATGTAGAGTGACAATAGCACATGAATGGGGTGACGTGGAGGGTCACAGGAGAAAACGGTCTCAGAATTTACCAAGAACTTGCTCAGGCCCCGTTGACATGTTGAGTCTCTAGTGAAAGACTATGAGTCTGGTGTGACTGTATCACTGTATCACTGTCTTCCCGTTCATCATTGATTGACTCGAGCGGGCACCAGTAACATCTCCATATGTCCTGTCTCATGCTAGTAGAGCCCAAGGGCACCTGCTTGCTCCAGGAACATAAAGAGCCTCAAACCATTCCATCAGGTCATGGGAATGAGGTCTATAATTGTCACTGGTATTTGGCATATCAAATACGACATGGGTAGCTTGCCAGGCTCTGCCGTGCGGGTAGCATACTCTTGTAGTCATCTTTAAATCCAGCGGCCGCGGGAGGCCAGGCTGTGATAGGCTGGTCTGCTAGGTGGAGTTCTGACGAGAGGGAAGTCCGGATGCGGAAAATGGAGGCCCTCATGGAGTGGGGTGGGGTTTCGGGCTTGTTGTAAGGCTCTGCTGGGGTGGCGGGCCAGGGCTAGAACCCGCCATCCCTCCTGGGTGCCTCGTGAGCGGCTGGGCACAGGGAGAGCCAGTAGCAGCTCTGCCCCATGTCTGTGAGTCTCTCACAGACTCTCTCTCCTCTCTCTCTCTCTCTCTCTCTCTCTCTCTCTCTCTCTCTCTCTCTCTCTCTCTCTCTCCAGCCCCTGCCAATCTCTCTGGGAACCTGTACTAGGAATATTAGTGTGACATCCATTCGACTGTGACGAACTCTCTCCATCTTTGGCTGGTCCTCTCAGCTGGGCACTGTTTCCTAAGCAGGAATCTAAGCCCGACGCCATGCAGGGATACCCCCTTGAGGTCTGGCCGTGTGCAGATCTCCGCGGGCCTTTCCCCATGGCAGCCTTGCCCTTTGCCCCTTTCTCGGGTCTCCTGCCACTGCGTTGGGCAGTTGGGATGTTCTTGCTCCTTGAGTGGAGGCGGGTCAATGCAATGTCTCCTGGATCTCCCCGTTCCATGCCGCCCCACCTCCTCAGGGGCCAGTGGACCTCACTGGGAACAGAAGGGCCTCCCGTGTTGGAACATGACTCAGGGTAATGGACTCTGGCACTGCCTAGAGAACTGGGCAGCCGGGCTGATTTCAGGCAGTTTTTGAACTAAGTTGGGCATAATGCTTATGCCATGATTTTCGATTCTCCTCTTCAAACGTGGCCTTCAGGCCGGCCTGGCCTCCACCCTAGGGCTATGGTAGGCTGCAGGCTAAGATATGAAGACACCGTGTTTGATTCTGTGGGAAGCCCCTCTCTGAGGGAGCTGTGGTCCCCGCAGCTGGAATGTGTTAGGAGTCTTGAAAGTCGAACCTGTACAAGGAAAAGAAAGGGCCTGGGGGAGTCTAGGATGGCTGAGGGGCAGCAGGGTGCAAGCTGTCACTCCCTGTCACTGGGACCAACTCAGGGGTCACTCAGGGACCCCTCCTTTAGGAAACAGAGCGGAACTCTCCTCATGGAGTGCCGGGAACCCAATCACCAGGGCTGTGCTCGCCAGCCAGCAGGTCCCCAAAGTCACACCGAGTGATTCAGAGGCGTGCAGTCTGCTCGGCCCCACGGCCGGGGGGGACGCCTTGTCGCACACGGGGCACAACCCATCTGAAGGCAAGCTCTCGGCTCATTTCTGCTTGCAGGAAACGCGGTTCACTGGAGTCCCCTCACCGCACTGCTCTCCCTCACTGCTCTCCCCTCACCGCTGAGCCTGCTCAGCCCACAGAGCCCTGAGCGTAAATGGCTCTGCCACAGTGCGACCTGCCATGTGGCTCCCCGACAGAGCATCCCTGTGAAGCGCCCTGGCCCCTGCCAAGCACCATGGTGTGGCTCTTATGAAAATCACTTCCTGTTGTTCATCGATTTGCTCGAGCGGGCACCAGTAACGTCTCCATTCATTGGGAATGAGGTTCATTATTGTTACTATTTTTGGCATATCGAATACACCATGGGCAGCTTGCCAGGCTCTGCTGTGGCTCTGGGTTCATCCCTGAGGGTCCAGTCTTTTTTTTTTTTTTTTTTTTTTTTTTTTGGGTCACCCCGCTGCTCAGGGGTTACTCCTGGCTCTGCACTCAGGGAATCACTCCCGTGGTGCTCGAGGGACCATATGGGATGCCGGGGATCGAACCCAGGCCGGCATGGGCCAGCCGCGTTCAAGGCAAACACACTAACCACTGGGCTATCGCTCCGGCCCAGGTCCAGTCTTTTCTATGTCAGATCATCAACCATCCAGGGCCCACGGGGCAGAGCCCTGGGTGTAGACAAGCCTGTCTCCTGTTTGCCACTCGCCAATGCAGCCAGGCACCACAACCACACCTGCAACACCTTGAGGGGCAGGACTTATGAAAATAAAGGCAGGAAAGATGGCAGAGGAACTTGCCTCGCCTGTGACTGACCCTGGTTCAATCCCTGGTACCACCTACAAGGTTCCCTGAGCACCACTGGGTGTGATCACTGAGCACAGAGCCGGAGTAGTTCTGAGAACCACAAAATGTGGACCAAAACAAACAACAAATGAAAGTATCACTTCAGGGTACATAGAAATACTCTGGAGCCAGGCGAGGGGCTGAAGGCATTTGAACATCCTCTATGAGTTGCTGACCCTGCGGGGAATGTGCTCCGCTTTGCTCTGGAAGGCAAAGGAAGGTGACAGGGGGGCACTCCCTGCTGAGGGCACTGGGGTTGGTGCTGCCCGAGCAGGCAGGAGGGCTGGGACACTCGCTCGGCATGTGTCATGGACTTAGCTCTTTGGCCCACCCACTCTCAGGGTGTAAACTCAGGGTGTGTGTGTGTATGTGTGTGTGTGTGTGTGTGGGTGTGTGTGTGTGGGTGTGTGTAACCCAGGCCTGAGTTACATCATGTGTAACTCCACACGATGAGCAGAATTTGGCTGGGGGAACGAGATCCAAGAGCAGGGAGCAGGCTGAGCCCGAGAGGCGTCTCCCACGGCCCTCTCATGCTGCGGCCAGGGGCTCCGAGGCCTGTGGTGTGGTTACTTCCTCTGACGGGGCCACATGACAGCAGGAAATCACGACAAAGAGAAATCAATAGCAAAACTAGAATATATTAATAGCAATATCAAAACCGGAGTCGGGAGGGCCGCCTGCCGCCAGAGTTCAGAATTCGATGACAGAGGGAGGCCCCAGGTCAGTCTCAGGGAGCAGTTTTCCAAGCAGAACCATTTGGAACAGCCCTGCGGGTGCCTGGAGCTCCTGTCCCGAGTGTTGGGAACGGGCCCCGGCACTGAGGTGCCGTGCCAAGACGTCAGATGCAGCTTGTCACGGACACACACTTTCTAGCTGTCACCACACGGGGGCTCTTTCCAAAAGGGGGCAGTGAGCAGCGCCCAGCTGCTCCGGAGTCCACCATGAGCCTGTCCAGCCATGGGCCAGGGGCAAGGCCTGTGCAGAGGGCCGTGGGCTGTCCGGATCCTGCTGCGTTTCTGGTTCTCGCTGTCCCTCCAGGAGGAGAGGGCCCGGTGTGAAGGGGGGACAGAGGTGCAGAACCCTGTGACAAGCTGCGTGCAGGGGGTGGGGGGACAGTCACCTTTTGTCCAGCTCAGAGCCCCTCACGGTGGCCCCCCTGCCTCCGGGCCTCTGGAGCTGGCAGAGGATGAGCCGTGGGCAGGGCGGCGCGTGCTGGAACACAGGAAGCCCCATCTCAGCAGGCTCGGGGCTCCTCGCTGGGCACTCATTCTCCTGGCTTCGCCCACTGTCTCCACTTCTCAACCACGCAGGCTGATGTCCACACAGGGGACTGGCCTCCTGCCCCAGGAGAGCCTGGCCAGGGGCCTCCACCACTGAGGTGGGTGTTCCCACACTGCAGGTTGTTGTGGCCCCTCCACGTCTTGTGTCCAGCTTTCTTGACTGGGCGTGGACCCCTGGCAGGCAGTGGTGAGCATGTGTGGACCCAGACCAGAGGGGCCCGGAGCGAACAGCACCCGCGGGACCCATCTCTGTTGAGGACATGTGGGACCTAGGGGCCGTTGACCGCTGTCCTCTCTGGGGAGCTTCCAAAGTTGCCTCTGGGCCAGGATGTGGGGGTTTGGGAGAGGATCTGGGGGCTGGAGGGGCCTCTCCCGCTCCTATGCTGGTGCCAAACCCTGATGAATGGGGGACACTTCCAGAGGGCGCCTTCCCTAGCCTGGCTCTGGCCACTGGTGGCTCAGTCCACCGCCTTCCTCCTGCAGGCTGCTGACCTTTCTGCGCTTCCCTCAGGGCAAGGAGGGCTGCCTCCAGGGGCCTCCTCGCCTGAGACTGAGCTTTGGGGGGAGCCTGGCCTAGAGCAACCCCCCCCCGCCCCAGCTCTACGCCCATCCAGCTCAGGGGCCCCCAGAAGCCCCGGGGCACTCATGTGGGGAAGGAGGCAGGAAGGGCAGTGATGGGGTCTTCTCCAGTATTTAAGAACAGAAACGACGTGTTGTTAGTAACTGTAGGCGGGTGTAGCGGGCAGAGTCCACTGCGGGGGCAGGCGGCCAAGGGCCATCAGATGAGGCCGGCCGCCTTCTCCTGCACGTTGTATTCTTTGCGCTTCTTCACCCGCCAAGCCAGCAGCAGCAGCAGCAGGACGCCCAGGGCCTTGTAACCCATTTGCAGGCCCAGGTACCTGCGGGGCAGAGGTGCGGGGCTCAGGGCCCCAGGGCTCAGGGAAGCGTCCTCATGCCTGTGGCCACGGGTCCAGGCAGGAGCTGGCAGGGCTCAGCACCAGAGGCGCCCCCAGAGGCCAGAGGCAGCCCTGCAGCCCCATTCAGCAGAAGCCTGGACTCCCAGCACAGGGGGGGGGCGCCTTCCTGCCCCATCCTGATGGACAGATTTCCTCACTTCCTGCGTCCCATCTGCTTCTTGCCTTTGGCTGCTGCCAGGAGCAGACGCGGCCCACCCTGCTGAGCACAGGCCGGCCGACCCATCCCACCTGAAATGACTCCCACCCTCATCATCCCTTCCTGAGAGAAACTTCTCCCTTCCTTACTTTCTGCAGTCGCCTCTTGAGTCACCTCACGGGGCCCTGTCATAGGCCCCCATGCCCCAGGCACTGTCTTGCCCCTCGGGTCCCACGGGAGCAGACAAGCTGCCCGCGGCGCTCACCTGTTGCGGAGGTGGTCGTTATCATAGTAGGCACAGGCCCCTCGTCTCACTGAGCACTGTGAGCTCCACCGGATACAGGAAGAGTCGATGGTGAGGCCGTAGAGGGCTGGAGACGGCAGCCAGGCTGGCCCAGCGGGAAGAGAGAGCAGGAAGGCAGGTCACGGGTGCTGTAGGCAGGGCTGGGGTGCGAGACCCTATGCCACTGAACAGGATCCCAGGCCTGAGGACAGCTCTGGCTGCCCGGGAACCACAGTGGCTCTGGAAAGCTCTGGAAAGTTCTAGAAAGCAGAGAGCTTCGCAGGAAGACTGAGCGCCCCCGCCACTGGAAGGCATGGGTCCTGAGTGCCCGTTCAGGCTGTCGCCTTGAGGTCAGCACACTTGGACAACAGTCCTCACGGGGGACAATGTGCTGACCATCTCTGCCTGGCCACCTTCAGGCGTCAGCCCCTCAAGGCCTCAAGAGAGGGTGGGGCACTTGTTTCCCAGGGAAGACGTGAGCTTACGCCGGCCCAGGAGGGTCAGCCTGGGCTGGACGGACCCAGTGTGTGCAGATTTGAATCCTGTGTTTTGCGGCTTCTCGGAACCGACAGAAACAGGAACCCCTGGCTCTAAGAACCCCCACCCCGGCTGCTCCAGGCTCCTGAGAGTGGCAGGGCCCTGTCTAGCCGGGTCTTGCCGGACCACAAATAGTCTTTCAATACAAACCTCAGTTCTAAGACATCCCTGGAATGTAGAGGAAGACCCAGGGCTCCATGCTCAGAACTCTGGGGCCAACAAGACCACCCCCGAAATTCCGCTTATGGGCCCGCCCCTCAGCGGGAACCTTTCAGAACCTCGGACCTACTCACACATTTCCAGGTAAACAGGGCTCAGGGGCAGGTTGCCATGACAGACCTGTCGATCTCGATAGAAACTTCGGTTTCCCTCTATTTCTGAACCCCAGTGTGTAAGTCTGAATCTGCTGGAGACCCAACGGGAAGAGAGGAAAGTTGGCTGGGGTACAATGGGCCTCCCCAGCCGGGGCTTCCGAGGCTCACACCCTGTTCCCTGGGCCCAGGTGGAAAAACAAAGGTGAGTGCACTGAGCTGTGGGAACGAGGGAGAGGCAAGGTCATTTTCAGGGTGGCCGGGCCAGGGTGGGGCTGCTCAGAACGCCCAGGTGATTGGGCTGGAGACCCGAGTTCTCCTTTGGGGTTGGAGCGAGTCGGAACATGTCGTGTAGTTATGAAAAGGAAACATGTTGCAGGATGTACCTCTGCTTAGGCCTCAGAGGGGCCTGAGGGACTCAGGAGGGCACGAGCTGGTCTCCACAGCCAGCAAACCCCACCCAGGAGCCTGTTCACCACTTCCGGCCCACCTGAGCCTGGACAGTGTCCTTCAGAGGCTGCCCCTCGGCCGGCCCTGCAGGGCCATCACCAGCACAGCCAGAACTTCAAGGAAGTGGGACCTGGTGCTTCGGAAATGGCGTGCTGCATTTCGGTGTTTAGTCGCCAAGTGCAATGATGGAAGCCGAAAGCCCTCTGCAGCCATCAGCGCATTGCCCCACAGGTCAGCGCCTGGCTAGCCCACATTCACACAGCTTCTCTCTCCAGCTCCCCCTCCGGCCCTGCACCCCAAGTCCGGGGCTGTCCCAGGGTCCAGCCTCAGGGGGGGGGGGACTGTCCCATGGACACTCACCCAGCAGGCGCATCAGCAGGAACTGGACGCCAATGGCAAAGGACTTCTCCTCTTGGTTCACCACGCTGAAAGGATACGGGTCCGCAGCTGGAGGACTGGCCTCTGGCCTCTGACCTCTGCCCTCCCTAGTCCCTGCCCTCATGGGAATCCACCAGCCCGGGGCCTGATGACAGGCAGGCAGGCGGGATTCCCCTGGACCCTGCAGCTAGGTCATGTCCAGTTCTCAGCACCTCCCGGCAGCACCCGCGCCCCTGGGGATGCATGAGAAATGCGGATTTTACTGAGACCCAGCAGTGGAACCTGTCACTGGGCGGCGGGGGTGGGGACCCAACCGCAGTCCTCTGAGCAGACTGCGGCCGGTGAGGCTGCGAGCAACCGGCCTCGGCCACAATCTTCCCATCCACCTCTTCATTCTCATGAAGAATGAACTAGTTCCTGAGGCCCCATTCATTCTTAATGGAACAAACATCTCTGAATGCAGCAGTTATGTGTACCTAGGTCGAGAAATCAACATGATGAACGACCTAAAACCAGAACTGCGCAGGAGGAAGAGAGGCGATGGAATGCCTTCAAAGGCATCGAAGAAATAGCTAAAAGGACAAAGAACCTGCGGCTCTGGGCACATCTCTTTGACTCCACTGTTCTCCCTGCATTAACATACGCCTCAGAGACCTGGGCCCTACGAAAGCAGGATGAGAATGCTATTCGGGTCTCCCAGAGAGGCATCGAAAGAGCTATGCTTGGAATATCACGCCTCACTCAAGTGAGAGAAGGAATCCGGAGTTCTGACCTCCGTCGCTGTTCCAGAATCAGGGACGCTGTCTCGTTTGCCAAGGCATCGAAAATCAGATGGGCTGGACATGTAATGCGATTTGGAGACAACTGCTGGACTAGAGCCATTACCAACTGGATCCCACGGGATGTCAAAAGATCACGTGGCCGCCCACCTACAAGATGGTCTGACTTCCTTGTAAAGACACTAAAGGAACGGTTTGAGGCTCTTCGTATTCCTGAATCAACCAGATGCCATTGGGCTACATTGGCACGTGATAGGGTCCAATGGAAATGTTACTGGCGCCCGCTCGAGCAAATCGATGAATAACGGGATTCAACTGATCAAGTGATCAAGTAATCACCTCTGGAAACGTCCCGTTTCCTTTCTCATTTTTAGACACCAGCAGAATTCTCCTCCCTTCTCTGTTCTTCTGAGATTTAAAATAAGTGGGTCCAAGGGTATGTGCCCAAGTGGCTCAGCCACAAGCAGGTCAGCCCTCCCCCATCCCCATGGGCCACCAAGAGCTGGTAGGTCAGTCCCCCACCACCGGTCCCCGACCTCCGCCCCCCACTCCCCACCCCACGCACAGTGGCGAGCTGGCAGGCCACACGGGAGAGTGGGGGCAGCTTGGGTTACCTCTTATCTCTCAGCAAAGAACCTTCAGAGGCACGTGAGACACCCCCCCACCCCCCAAAGGAGCCCGCCAGTGCAGAGGCGCGGGGCGGGCCACTCACCGGAGAACCATCATGTAGAGCGGGTTATGGGAGACACAGGCTATGAGGGACACGAAGGAGATGAGGAAGATGGCCGCCAGCAGCAAGTGGGCACAGGGGATGGGGCACGGCCCTGTCCTCGCCGAGGCCGAACCTGGCACACAGCTGCAGTTCAAGTAGATCTTGAAGAGAGAAGGGGTGGGGCCGAGGTTAGGCTCCTCCCTGGCACGCCGCCCTGTGCGGGTCTGCGCAGGCTCTGGCAGAGTCCTGGGGTTCAAGACACACATCCCCAACTCCAGCCTCTGCTCAAGGCAACAGCTGCAGCAGAACCAGTCATCCAGCATGGCCGGGATCACCCAGAAGTCGCTTGGCACAGCCAGGCAAGGCCCACCCAGCTCGGGGCCAGCACGGGCAGCATCGTGGGGGCTGGTGGTGCATTCCTGCACACACGGTGGGGAGGGCTGCCTGGGGGAACACGGGAGCCACTGAGCGTGTCGCGTCCTGGCTCTTTGCTTCCTCCCGTCTGCAGGGGGCACCAGAGAAGAGATTTCTGTAACAAGCCTGAAGTCCACAGAGCTCCTATGCCGCAGGGCTTGGGGGCCCTTGCTCACAGCAGGGCTCTTCACCTCCTCTCTCCCACTGTTTCCGGACTAGCCTATGGCTCTCTGGGTCCCAGGGCAGTGATGGGGCCAGCACTGAGCAGCTGACTCCCTGCTACCGCACATAGGAAAGGAAGCACCTTTGATCCCGGCTGCTGGGATGCTCAGATATAAGTTCTCTAGATCACTATAGTTATTCCCTCCAGCTTAGGGGTTGTAAAATCTGTTTATCACTCATACTTAAACTATTTCTCTCTTGACTTTATGCTAATGGATATCCTTGTGCTATTGTTGGAAACTTGTCAAGATCATTTCTGGAAGTGATCGAGTCCGTGGTAAGGAAGTACAGATAAGAAAACCATAGAGCCACCGCACCTCCTCCAGCTAGAGAGCCGTGGATCGTGCATCCAGTCCTTTCTCTGTCCACCACCCCTGCCCCCTGCCCACAGAGCTCACTGTGGGCCACTGTGCCCTGCCACCTCAGAGGAGGAGGGTAAGGGAGGACTCATACGTTCAGGCAACCCTTGCCAGCAGGGAGTCAGGCACATTTCCTGCCGGGGCAACTACAGATATGCTAACCCTGGCCTGCCTGGCTATCCCCCGCCGCTCTCTAGTCCGGCGGGTGCGACACTCCTTTGTCGGAGAGCAGCAGCCTAGTGCCAGCTGGCCCCTGACTGGAATAATGGGTCTCCCTGCCCCCTGCCCAAGGGTATCCTCTCTGGTATGAGCCCACGGAGGCCCTGGGACAGATTCCACAGTCTCTGGTGGCCTGAGTTCCTTCCGCCTGGTGGGTGCACTGCCTCGCTACACAGGAAGCTCTGGGGCTGGAGCCATAGAACAGGGGGGAGGGCGTTTGCCTTGCACACAGCAGACACGGGTTCAATCCCTGGTGTCCCATACGGTTCCCCGAGCACTGCCAGGAGTAATTCCTTTTTTATCTATCTATCTATCTATCTATCTATCTATCTATCTATCTATCTATCTATCTATCTATCTATCTATCTATCTATCTATCTATCTATCTATCTATCTATCTATCTATCTATCTATTTTGCTTTTGGGGTCACACCCGGCAATGCTCAGGGGTTTCTCCTGGCTCTGCACTCAGGAATTACTCCTGGCGGTGCTTGGGGACCATATGGGATGCTGGGGATCGAACCCAGGCCGGCACAGGCCGGCTGTGTGCAAGGCAAACGCCCTACCCGCTGGACTATCTCTCCGGCCCCCAGGAGTAATTCCTGATGGCAGAACCAGGAGAAACCCCTAAGCATCACCGGGTGTGATCCAAAAAAAAGAAAAAAGGGTAGTTCCATGGGATCACGGACTGGACTTGGCAATTCCAACCTAAGAGCCACTCCTATGGCTGTGTGGGCATCACACCACTGAACAACCAACTCTATTGGTTTGTGGGTGGCTGACCCAAGACACAGGAGCCCACGCACTCATGGTTGGGATCCCACATAAAGCAGCGCAGCCCATGGAGAGAAGCAGGGCCTTGACTAAGGCAGGGCCCTGGCTGCAGTTTCCAAAGCTGCCCTTCAGGAGCTGGGATCGTCGGCTAATGTGTGGCCATCGCTGGGAGGGAAGGGGTTAAGGCAAATGCCCGTGGTCACGCACTATAGTCTAAGCCTCCAGGCACAGAGACCTTTGCCCTCAGTGTCCACATCAGTCCAGTGGCTTTACCGGGACTCAGGCGCCAGAGCCTTGGGGGAAGCATCTAGAGATGCCTCCTATAGACCCTGCAATAAGGCTTTGGCTGTTTTCCTCAGTGTGGCTGGGCCACCAGAAGGGGGTTTGCTGAACCTTGGCCAGTCTTTATGTGACTTCGGGTCAGCGGCATTTGGCTGTGACTCCAGGAAGGGAGCAGGAGGGAGCGCAGGCGTAACCCCCCAGGGGGCCGGCCAGGATGTGGGAAGGAAGTAGCGGGTGGCCGGCCCCGCCAGGACCAGGGCCCTGACAGGACGCAGGGCACACCCCGAGCCCCAGAGGGGGCTCCTCCTGCCTTACCAGCTGCTTAGAAGTCACAGAGCTGCTGTTGACGCTGCAGCCGGCGTGGCAAGGGGACAGATACTCCACATTGTTGTCCCCACACACTGGGTGAAAGATGGCGTCCGTGCACCCACAGTCCTGGCGGCACGGGAGAGGCTGCGGGAGGCGGGGTGCTGTTGTCTGCCAGCAAGACAAGAGAGGGGGTCAAAGCAGGTGGGACGAGAGGAGCCACGTGGGTGCCCTGCACCAGGTGTCCTCACATGAGTGGCCCAATGGAGCCAGGATGAACCCGCTGCTGGCAGCGCTATGGCGGCTCTCAGCTGCTTGTGCCACTCAGAGCCCAAACCCACTAGGAGGAAAAGCTCCACTAGGCTGCCCTGAGCCCCTGCAGAAGCTGTCAAGACATTGGTCACCCACCCAGGACGTCTGTCTGTCGGTCCGCTTTCAGGACCATACCGGTGGTGCTCAGGGCTTACGCCTGACCGGCAGTGCTAGCCCCACACGTGACCCTGACGAGACATGGCGGGGGGGAATTCCCACCCCCTCTCCCATCCGGGCTCAGGCGGAGGCTGGGAAGTGGCACCCCAGATCCAGGCACTGACCTTAGTGGACAGGGTCTCTCCGCACCCCACCCCATTACCTGGAGTCATAGACCTCTGCCACCTCAGGTGTGGAGCACCCCATGTAGAACAGAGGGACGCAGAGGAGCATGGAGACGGTGATGATGGTGATGGCCACGCGGGGATGGTTTGCAGCGGGAAAACAAAGCGTTTCATGAGGATTCCTCCAAACAGCATGCCCAGGGCCGCGGGCAGGTTCACGGCTCCCTGCGGGGTGAGGCTGGGCTGAGGCTGGGCTGGGCGCGTGGGCTGGGAGCATGCGCCAGCCTCAGACTCAGCGAGATGGTGGCTGGCGGCCATCCAACACGGCCACGTGTGGCCCAGAGGCTGACACAGACTGAGCATGGGCTGCCTCAGGCGCAGTGACAGGGAAGACTCTGCTCCTCCGTGTCCACTGCCCATCCGGGGCAGGCAGTCAGAGGGATGTGGGCTGCAGTGCGCCCTCCGCCTTTCATCCCTGACCCTCACTGCATCCTCGCTGTGGCCAGAGGGGGTCAGCAAGGCACCGTGTGCCAAGACAGGAGGCTTCGGCGTGAGGTTAGAGCCGAAGGTCACACCATGACCACTTTGGCCATCCGTGGAGCCAAGCTCACTGTGTGCTGAGTCCTGCGATCCACTCGGGTACTTGGTAAGACCCTGCTGGTGGTTCTTGTGCCCATTCCAGGTCTCTCCCCGCTGTAATTCTGCATTCAATGGCCACAGG
The DNA here is from genome assembly GCA_021461705.1 of Cryptotis parvus. Lineage (NCBI taxonomy): Eukaryota > Metazoa > Chordata > Mammalia > Eulipotyphla > Soricidae > Cryptotis > Cryptotis parvus. The sequence continues at coordinate 50,544 of JAJIBD010008593.1, read as the reverse complement.
AGGCCTGGCTGGGCCTCAGCTGTTCCTCCTTAGAGAACCTGACGTGGAATGGGTTCTCTTGGTTTAGGAAACACGCACAAGGCCCTGGAGAAGGCAAAGGCACACTTTCCCTAAGCCCGGGATCCTCACTCACCCTCTGCTGCCCAGAGCAGCAAGGCCATGGGAGCCTGTCGGACTCGCAGCCCCCAGGATGGGGAGACAGGCAGCCCCCACTCCACACACTTCTGCCTGGGTTGATAGAGGCCCCAGATTGGGAATGTCAACTGCTCCAGCCTTTTTGGAAAACAATATGGACAGTCCTCCACAAACTAGAAATAGAGCTTTGACCCAGCAATACCACTCCTGGGAATTTACCCTGGGGGCCCAAAAACACACAGCAGAAACACCACCTGCACTTCTATGTTCATAGCAGCACTATTCACAAGAGCCAGAATCTGGAAACAACCTGGGTGCCCGAGGACAGACAACTGAATAAAGAAACTATGGTAAATCTATACAATGGAATACTATGCAGCTGTTAGAAAAAACAAAGTTATGAAATTTGCCATTAAATGGATAGACATGGAGAGTATCATGCTGAGTGAAATTAGTCAGAAGGTAAAAAGACAGATATAGAATGACTGCATTCATTTCCAGGATATAAAACAAATAGTATGAGGCCAATATCCAAGGCCAGGCAATACACAGACCAGGAGGACTTGTCAATATTTGGAATCTAACATGAGTAAGTGGTGGAGCTAGAGCGATAGCACAGTGGGTAGAGCATTTGCCTTGCATGCAGCTGACTCAGGTTTGATCCCTGGCATTCCATATGGTACCCTGAGCACTGCCAGGAGTCATTCCTGAGTGCAGAGCCAGGAGAAACCCCTGAGCATTGCTGGGTGTGACCCACTGTCACTGTATCACTGTCTTCCCATTCATTGTCGATTTGCTCGAGCGGGCACCAGTAACATCTCCATATGACCTGTCTCATGCAAGTAGAGCCCAAGGGCACCTGCTTGCTCCAGGAACATAAAGAGCCTCAAACCATTCCATCAGGTCATTGGGAATGAGGTCTATAATTGTTACTGGTATCTGGCATATCAAATACGACACGGGTAGCTTGCCAGGCTCTGCCGTGCGGGTAGCATACTCTTGTAGTTATCTCAAAATCCAGCATTTATTGATGAACCGCGTGGCCGCTTGTGGCCGTGCGAGCCGGGCTGTGATAGGCTGGTCTGCTGGGTGGAGTTCTGAGGAGGGGGAAGTCCGGATGTGGAAAATGGAGGTCCTCATGGAGTGGGGGTCGTCTGGCTTGTTGTGAGGCTCTGCTGGGGTGGCGGGCCAGGGCTAGAACCTGCCATCCCTCTCGGGCACCTCATGAGCGGCTGGGCACAGTGAGAGCCAGTAGCAGCTCTGCCCCATGTCTGTCTCTGGATCAGAGACCCAAAAAAAAAAAAAAAAAAAGTGTGACCCAAAAAGCAAATAATAACAATAACAACAACAACAACAACAATAATAATAATAATAAAGAGTGAGTGGCGGTCAGAAGTCGGGCAGTGTGCTAACAATTGTAGGAAATGGTAACAACAGCTTAGAACTAAGCATTGAACATAGGCAAAGCAACATACATGATAACCTCTAAATGTATGTGTTGCAAGCCACAATGCATAAGAGAAGGGAGAGAGAGACAGAGAGAGATAGGAGGAGGAGGAGGGAGGAGGAGGAGGAGGAAGAGGAGGAGGAGGAGGAGGAGGAGGAGGAGAAGAGGAGGAGAGGAGGAGAGGAGGACGCCTACTATAGAGGCAGGCTGGGGAGGGGATTTGGGGATATTGGAAGGGTGGTGGAGGGTTGGGTGCAGGAAAACTGTGCGGCTGAGACCCAATCATGAACAGCTTTGTAATTGTATCTCACAGTGGTATAATAAAAAAAAAATTTTTTTTTTTGCCTTTTTTGGGTCACACCCGCAATGCTCAGAGGCTACTCCTGGCTCTGCACTCAGGAATTACTCCTGGCGGTGCTCAGGGGGGACCATATGGGATGCCGGGATCGAACCAGGCTGGCAGAGGCCAGCCGCGTGCAAAGGCAAATGCCCTACGCACTGGGCTATTGCTCGGCCCTAATAAAAATTTTTTAAAAAGGGGCCCCCAAGCACTGCAGGTCACCAACCAGGAAGAACATCCTTGGAAACCCTTTCTTTGGGCAATTCCTGCTCTGACTCCTGTCTGTGTCTGGTCTGGCCACGCCAGGCCAGGCCAACGGGCCGCTGGTGCAGGCCAGTTCAGCAGAGCCGCCCAGCTCCCCTTGCCCAAACTCACCAATGAGAAAGTTGGCGTAGGTCGCAGAGGCGCCATACTGCTTCTCCAGGAACTTGTTGAGGAAGGTGGAGAGACCAGCAATGACGGAGGAGAAGGTGCACTGGGCCAGGACGACCAGCATGAAGAGAGGGTTCATCAGGAGCCTTGCGAAGATGCGGGGAAACCTGCAAACAGACGCAGTCAGGGGGCCGCGCTCGCGCTTGTGGGGATTCCCATGGGAACTTCCCCAGGGCTGGGCTGCGGTGGGGCCTGGACACACAAGCCTGGATGCCCACTGATGCCCACATGTGCAAAAGCTGGAAAAGGTGGAAATTAAAAAAAGACCAACAGGGGACATTCTCTCATGATTGTCACCTGCACACGAGAGCCAGGCAGCGCCAGGGGCTGGGGGTGAGGGGCGGCCTTGCAGGCCCCTGCCAGCCTGTGGAGAGCTGAGCCCACACACCTGCCTGCCCCCCTTACCTCCCACCACACCCGTTCCGAACCCAGCCTGCCTGCCCCTTACCTCCCACCACACCCAGAGGCCGAGTATCCCGAACCCCAGCTCAGCCCTCAGCTGGCCTGTCAGTCAGTTACGTTTAATGAAGTCCACCAGGGAGCCTCTGGGTTTGGCGTCCTCCATCTTCCTTGCCTCGTCCACTATGGCAGGAGACTGCTGAGAAGGCAAAGGGGCAGAAGGTGAGCGGCTCCCTGAGCGCCTTTCTGTGCCCGGCCCAATGGCGGTGTGAATGTGGAGGCGGCCTGGGCCATGCCACCCCTGCCACCATGCTACTGGGCCTGGCACTGTGGCTGCACCCAGAGCACATGCCAGTGCCTCCAAATGCCCGAGCTGCCAACTTCATATCCAACCTTCCATGGCAGACGCTGAAACGTGTGTGAGGCTCAGTCCCACCAGTACTGGTCAGTGGTAGCAGCATCTTTGCTGTCCTCGGATCCTGTGGGGACCCTGAGTCCAGGGGACCCTCGTTCCCAGGTCTCTCCGTCTCTCCCCTCCATAGTCCTGCCTCCTGTTGGGCTCCCTGCGGAGTCCTGCTCATGGCTCCACCCTGGCCCTTGACTTTCTCTGTTCCAAGCCCTGACAAGGAGGCTCCTCCAGGAGCTGGGTCCAGGCACAGGAGCCCCATTTCCCAGGGTTCACCCCACGTTTCTCCCATTCCACAGGCATCGTCTAGTCCTCACAACCTTGTTCCAACACGGGTCTCTTTCTTCAGCATTTCCGAGTTCGGACCACGGACACTTGCCTAAGATCCCTTGCCTGGGCTCTGAGTAGCAGAGCTGGCTTCAAACTCAGGTTTGCCTGACCCTATGCCATGATACTCAACCAACTGAGATTCTTCCCCAAGACAAGCCGAATACTCCTGCCCTGTCCTTGCCCACAGCCCAGGGTGCGATCTCAGATACTTTTTGTCCAATGGTTGTCAAGTTCTGTCTTTGGCACAAGGCTTGGTGCAAACTTGAGTCCTTCTCCCAAAGTAACTCACTGCTACATCCTCCACGAATGCCAATGGCTGCCCTAGCTCTGGCTCTCAGAGAGCCGATCCTTCCTGAGACCGATGTCAACCTGATCGCCATGTTGCCTCGCCGAGTGGACACTCTGGTCACAGCAGCAGCACCCGATGCCTTCACGGATCAAAACAAGTTTGAGACCCTCATTCCAGATACCAAGGCCCACGGCTGCCCTTCCCTGCTTTCCATTCTCATCTTTGCCTGGTTGCTTTCAAACCATCTGACGACAAGATGCTCAAAATAGACACTCCTCCAGCTCACCCTCAGCCTCCTTGACACCAGAGCCCCCTTCCTCCTCATGCTTTGGGGCCCTTCTAAATGCAAAACCGGACACCCCAGCTTCCACATCCATGTCCCCAGGGCTCTTCACTTTCCATCCCACTCTAGACGAATTCAGTGGATCCCAAACCACATTCCCTGGAGCCCGCCCCGTCCCCCAGATACCAGCATGCTCAGGGGACTCGAGTGGGCTCGATCTTGAGGATAGTCACCCTCACTCTTCAAAGTTCCGAGAAGTCCTGCCTCAGAGGACTTATCTGATTGTCCTCCAGGTTCTGGGCTCTGCTCATGTCTTACCCCCATCCCAGTCCGGGCACCCAGAGACAGATTCAAGCATGCTCAGAACTTACCTCCACTTCTCTGTGCAAGGATCGAGGAAAGAAGAAAAAGGGAAAGAGCTAAGCACCAAAAGGGCCGAAGCAATGAGCAGGCCTAACCACCAGGCTCCAATCCATCGGGGTCTACAGGGGTCAAGTTCACTGCGTCTGAAGAGAAACAAGAGGGGCAAGAATGAGGGCACGTGCGCGCTGGCCTTCCCGGAAAAACTCTGGGAGCAGGCCCGTCTTACTGATCTTTCCGTGAGGAAGCTGTCCCAACCCTGAACTGAGACAGCCCCATGGTAGCGGACTCACTGGAGGGCCCACTAGGGGTCAGACCCAGACCCCGCAGTCAGAGTCAGCTGCCAGCTAAGTGGAGGAAGAGACCAGGCCCACCACCTCAGCCTATCAGATAACGGGAGAGGGGCTGACGTTGCCCTTGACCTAAAAGTGCCATCTAATGTGGCCAAACAGTGGTGCTCTTCACTGAGGAACACTGCTGCCCCCCAAGCTTTGCTGAGTCCTAAGAACAGACATCCCATGGTACTTAAAGGCTGAGGCACATTAAGAGTGGGCGACCTTCCTCAGATTGGGCGAACATCCTCAGAGAGGGCAACCTTCCTCAGAGTGGGCAACCTTCCTCAGAGAGGGCAACCTTCCTCAGAGAGGGCAACCTTCCTCAGAGTAGTCAACCTTCCTCAGACTGGACGACCTTCCTCAGAGAGGGCAACCTTCCTCAGAGTGGGCACTCTTTCTACTCAGAGTGAGCAAACTTCTTCCAAGTGAGCAACCTTCCTCAGAGTGAGCAACTCAGAGAAGCTGCTCCTGATGCGTCTCCCTTCTGCATCTCAGAGGTAGCCACATGACAGGAGCAGGAGGAAAAGGTGACAGAATGGCTCATAGTGAACTGAGTCCGATGATTACTGGTCTTCTTGGGTAATCACGAGCCCAGTAAACAACAGAAGCCACATCAGCCAAAGGGCAAAGATGGTTTGGACCCTAGGGAGAAATCCTCCATGCTTCCATTCTTTCTGGGAGAACAGGCAGGATGCCCTAGAGAAGACTCTGGATTTGTAGGTAGGTTCTAATCTTTACTACAGCTCTATTTTACCAGCTTCATTAGCCCCATTTTACAGACAAGGAAACGAGGCACAGAAAATCAATATTTCTAGGATGACTCAACCAGCAAGGGGCGGAGCCCACACTGGGCACAGGCTGTCCACAACCAGAGTCCACTGTTAAACATGACGTAAATCCCTTTTGGATGGAAGTCACAGTCAACTCATGTACTTTTGTGTGAAGTCCCTTTTTCAGGAAAAGAATTCTTATTAAATCTTTATTTCTAACAATTCGAACCATCTTAGACTCAAATCAAAGCCACTCTCTCTGCAGCCCGCTTAGGGTCTGCCACAGCGTCTTGAGGGCCGAAAGTGTTTTTCTTCAGCAGCGTCCCCCATAGCACAGCCTGAGCTCCAGTCAGAGCCAGAAGCTACTCACTCCCGGCTGTCTGAGGGAGTGAAGGAAGGAGTGTGTGAGTGAGCAAATGAGGATGATGCATGTGTGTGCATGAGGAAGCGTGTGAGTAAGCAAAGGAGGGCGTGAGGGAGTACACATGTGAGTGAGCAAGGAAGCTGAGGAAGGGGGAAATGTGCGTGCAAGTGATTGAAAAATGGATTCGGTGACTGAGAAAGCAAGTGAGTGAGTGGAGTGCGTGACTGAGTGTGACTATAAGTAACTAAGTGACAAAGTGTGTGGATGGGAGACTCAAGAGTAAGTAAATTAGTGGCTATATGATTTGTGAGTGTGTAAGTGACTGAATATGAGTGAGAAACGGTGTGAGTATGGGTGTGTTATATGAGCAAGTGATGAATGATTGTGGAGTGACTATGAGTGACTGTGATTGTGAGTCTGTGTGTGACTTACTGTGTGAGTTTGTGGCTGTCTGGGAGTGAATGAATAAGTGAATAAGTGACTATGTAAGTGAGTGAGAGCGATGAGCATGTGAGTAAGTACCTAAGTCAGCTCAGTGTGTGAGTGAATCTCCGAGACTGTGTGAATGTGACTACGTGAGTGTGAATAACTCTGTGAGTGTGCGTGACTGCGACTGAGTGAATCTGGGAGCGACTGTGTGTGTGACTGTGAGTGTGAGTGAATCTGTGAGTGAGTGACTGCATGAATGAATCTGTGCGAGCAAGTGAGAACGAGTGTGTGTGACTGTGTGAGTGTGAATAAGTGTGACTGAGTGTGTGTTACTGCGACTGAGTGAATCTGAGAGTGACTGTGTGTGTGACTGCGAGTGTGAGTGAATCTGTGAGTGAGTGACTGCATGCATGAATCTGTGTGAGTGTGTGTGACTGTGTGAGCGAGTAGGTGACGGTGGGCGCGTCAGGCAGGAGGGGCTGGCCGAGAGCCTTGTTCTGACTAAAGGACCACCTGGACGGGTACAGAGGGGCTGCCTGGGGTGGGCACACACTCACCTGTGTCCACCCTGCCATAGTCCACAAAGATCCGCAGCATGACCGAGCCCAGCAGGTACCCGAAAGCCGGTCCAAACACAGAGATGGCGAATAAAATGGCTGGAAGAAGTAGTGGGAAAGGAGGCTGGGGCATGGCGAGAGCACGGCAGCCCCGGCCTTTTCCGGGCCGAGGGGCTCCTGCAGTGCCACCCGCCTCCGCTCCCTGCCCTCACGAGCCTGTGTGGCCTCCCAGAGCCCTGGAGTTCTGACAGAGGCAGAGCCAGAACTCTGTGGCTTCCTGTCCTTCAACTGCAGCCAGAAAGTTCTGGTTACCAGGAGAGAAACAGCCTCACACCTTTACTGGTTTATTTAGGGTTGGGGAGGGGTCGCCAGAGCGGTGCTGGGAATCAGCATGGAGGGGCTTGGGAGGCCAAGCTTACTGCACAGCGGGCATGCACTCTGCACTCTGCACTTTGACCCCACCAGGGTCAGCCTCACAGCTTTTAAAAATACTGCTGCACTAAGGACACCTACACAATGGAATACTATGACTATGCAGCTATTAGGAAAAATGAAGTCATGAAATTTGCTTATAAATGGATGTACAAAGAGTACGTGCTGAGTGAAATGTGTCAGGAGGAGCAGGACAGATTAGAACGATGCTTTCCTTTGTGGGATAAAGAAAAAGAGTATGAGACTAATTTCCAAGGCCAGGAGGACCTTGAATGGTTGAAATCTACCTCAAGTGTGGGGAGGTGGGGAACAGGTGAGATAGAGGAGAAGGGACCAGTCTGACAATAGTAGTTGGGAATGATAACGCTAGACTAGAACTGAGAATTGAAAGTAGAATTGAAAGTGAAAGGATATACATAGAGACCCCTCAGTGTCTGTGTGCAAGCCACAGGCGTACAAAAAGGAGAGGAGAGAGAGAGAGAGAGAGAGAGAAAAGAGAGAGGGAGAGAGAAAGAGAGAGGGAGAGAAGAGAGAGAGGAAGAGAGAGGGGAGAGAGAGAGAAAGAGAGGGGAAGAGAGAGTGCCATGGAGGCAGGTTGGTGGGATGGTAGCAAGAAAACGGGGCACAGTGGCATTGGGAAATGTGCACTGGTGGAGGGAGTGTAGGAGTGAACACGTAGGAGTGAAACCCAATCACGAACAGCTTTGTAACAGTCTATCTCACGGTGATTCCATTAAAAACAAGCTCCGCGGAGGGTAGGAGCCTGTGGGGGTCACAGAGGTGCACTAAGGGGTAGGTTCGGACAGTGAAATGGTCACCTGCAACCTGCTTTGGATGTGCTTCCTTGAGGCAAACCTGCCGCCTAGCAAGCCGCCCAGAGAAGACACAGGAAGCCAGGCCCGGGACCGGCATTAGAGGAGCTCAGGCTGCTCTGGCGGAGGGCCAGGTGCTCACAAACGTGTCCGACTCCAACACAGCCCCAAACTGCCACTCAGCTTCATGCACACGTGCGCACGCACGCGTGTGGGGAGGGGAGGGTATCAGAGACGGTCGGAAGGCTGAGTCCCAAACCTCCGCATCACTGACAGCGTGGTAAGGCAAAGGGGCTTATTTAAGGCTGATTGCCCTCCTCCTGCCAGGGGGCCGGGCAATGCCCCATGAGGCACCCACCCCTGCTGCCCACATCAAGCCCAGGGTACTCACAGATGTACAGGGGCGAGTTGTTGGGCTCAGAGAAGTCGTCCACGTAGGAGATCCCGAAGGGCTGAATGGGCACCGTCCCCACGCCCGCCAGCAGCTGGGCCACCACCATCAGACCCCACAGGTTGGTGGTCTCCTTCTGGGAGTTCTGCGAGGTGCTGGCGCAGTTACTGGGGGGCAGGTCCCCCAAGTGCTTCTGGCAGAGCTCGGCCTGGTAGTAGCTGCTGTTCACTGCAGGGAGAGAGCCCTGGTCACTCCCACTGCAGCTCTGGCTCCGGCCCTGTGCCCCGCACCTGGCCTTCGCTGGGCCCTGTGGACGGAGGCTGTACTGGCCCACAGTGCGTGACTCTGAGGGTCTGTCACTTGGCGTGGAGGGATGGTTCTAGAAAGAAGGGTGAGAGCACAAGAGCAGCCCCCCCAGACACGGGCTCTCCTTCCTTTTGCCTCTGGGGGCAGCTGCAGCAGCAGCCCCTCATCCTCGGACAGGGCACCCGCAGGGCAGCAGGGCCCGGGTCCAGACAGGCTGGGAACAGCTCACTGTGAGGTGCTGCCTGTGGCCCAGCTCAGAATCTGGGTTTTCCCCTTCCTTTTCCTTCATGGCATTTCTGCACTGGGGAAACCTGTGCTCTCCTTCAGGGTGAAACCCCAGTCAACACACACACACACACACACACACACACACACACACACACACACGCACGCACACACATATACACGCACACACACACGCACGCATGCACACAAGCACGGACGCACGCACACACACGCATGCATGCACACACACATGTGCGTGCACAAATTCCGCCCCCCATAAAACTGTCTGGCTTTTAAAGATGAAACAAAAACCCAAGCTCCTCAGCCTTTGTGCCTCTATCCTCACCCTTGGGCCTTTCAACGCTCTCTTCAGATGCTGTAACGGCTTCACAGGAATACACTTACTTGGTACTTGAGGGTATTTAAGGGCAATGAAATTTGTGCCACTTCCTAGATATCAATCACACTAAACAAAATTGGTAACCACAGACAGAGCTGTTTGGGCCTTACCGGCAGGCTCAGGGGCTACTCCTGGCTCTATGCTTAGGGGTCACTTCTTGCTGGTGCTGGGGACCAGCAGTACTTTGGCTCTGAAACTGAGTCAGTATGTGAGGCAAGGCCTTTCCCCTTCGTACTAGCTCTCTGGCCCTCAACATAGTAAGTTTTATTGTTTTTTGTTTTTTGCTCCTCGGTCACACCCGGCAATGCTCAGGGGTTACTCCTGACTCTGCACTCAGAGATTACTCCTAGTGGTACTCAGGAGACCATATGGGATGCCAGGGATCGAACCTGGGCCGGCCGCATGCAAGGCAAAGGACCTACTCTCTGTACTACCGCTCCGGCCCCCAGCAGAGTGGTTTTATAGTGGAGAAAATAAATTGTTCTGAGCCTTACATAGCTGTGTGACCTTGAGCAAGTTTCTAAACCACCCTGAGCCTCAGTTTCCCATGAAGCAGAGCCCCGCAGGAGGCTGTATAGGGGGGTTTGTATGAATCATTCAGGAACAAGAAGGTGACGGTCCCAGAAAGGGTAGGAAAAGGAGGAGACTGCAGGTGAGTGAGGCTGGGAGGGGGACGGACGCTGCTTCTCAGGGCAGATCCCTCACGCCCAGGAGGCTGGTCACCATCAAAACCCAGAAACAGCATGAGGAAAAGGGATGGAGACTCTGGGACTCTGGGTGGGAATCTAATGTAAAATGGGGTGCCACTATGACAAACAATTAGGGTGTCCTCAGGAAACAAAAAGGCAGAAGTGATAGTACAGCGGGTAGAGCATCTGCCTTGCATGCTGCTGACCTGGGTTCGATCCCTGGCATCCCATACGGTCTCCCCCAAGCACTGCTAGGAGTAATTCCTGACTGCAGAGCCAGGAGTAATCCCTGAGCATCACTGGGTGTGACCCAAAAAAGCCAAAAAAAAAAAAAAAAAAAAGAAAGAAAAGAAAGAAAGAAAACAGAACTACCTCGGAACTCAGCACTTCTACAACTGCGCATGTCCTCTAAGGAACGGAAACCGGGCGAAGAGAGCGACTGCCCACCGGCATCTACAGAACGGACAGTCACACCTGTCGAAAGCTGAGAACCGCCAAAGCACCCATCGGGGTGGTGTCTGAGCTCCTGAGCCCCTCTTGGGAGGCCCCGAATAAATAGAGGATGGAGCTGGAGGACGCCCAGAGGTTTGGGGCACACTTTGAACATAGGAGTCCTGAGTTCGATTCCGAGCACATGGTCCCTGAGCACTGTCCAATGGTAGCCCCAAAGCACCACAGGATGTGACCAGAAAACCTAAATAAAGGGGCGGGGCAGTGGTCCAAGGACTGGAAGTCGAGGAGGGAAAGAATGCACAGGCTTTTGGCAGAATGGGGCCTCAGCTCTCTCTGCCCGCTCCACCCTTGAGTACATCCCTCCGGTTTTCTTCCTCCCGAGGAGCCAGGCGACTCAACAAAGCCCCCTACGGGCCACCCTCTGCTAAGTGGCAGCCCAGAACCTCTGCCCAGAGGCAGGAGGAGGCCCTGTCCCCACGTGTCCCCAGCGTCCCCACAGAGGGCGTCTGCTCACTCCCTGGACGTCAGTGCATGTCTCATCTTCCCTGCACGGCTCAAGTTCATCCACGCACATTCTTTTCCCCACAAGACAGCAGAGCCCGGCTCCGCCAGCTTTCTCAGGACTGTGCAATACTAAGTGGAAACAGGCCGGGCCATGCACCCTGCCAGTGTCCCGGCTGCACGTGAGTCAACGCTGACTCACGCCGCACTTGCAATCTGCAGAACTTCACCTCCAGGTTCTGGACCCCTCGGCGGATCTGGAGAGGGAGAGCTTGAGTGGGGGCACTTCGCTGTTATGAGGCCGGAGGAAGCGCGCAAGCTCAGGGCCCTGCGGCGTTCACAGACACACACCGGGTTGGCCAGGCTGAGCTCTTGACTGTGTGGATCCTCGAAGGAGGCTTTGCAGAAGCTGAGCCTGGCAAAGGAGGCCTTCCTGGTCTTCCACACGGCCAAAAGGAGGGTAAGATTCTGCCAGGAGGCAGCAGTCTTCACCCAGGACTTTTTTCTTTGCTTTTTTTTTTTTTTTTTGCTTTTTGGGTCACACCCGGCGATGCTCAGGGGTTTCTCCTGGCTCTGCACTCAGGAATTACTCCTGGCGGTGCTCGGGGACCATATGGGATGCCGGGGATTGAACCCTGGCCGGCATGGGCCGCGCGTGCAAGGCAAACGCCCTACCCGCTGGGCTATCGCTCCGGCCCCTGATTTTTTTTTTTGAAGGGCAGGTCATACCCACCAATGCTCAGGAGTTACTCCTGGTGGTGCTTGGGGGATCACTTGGGAAGCCAGAGATTGAACTTGGGTTGGCTGCGTGCAAGACAAGTGCTTTATCCTCTATACTGCTCCAGCCCCATAGAGCTGGTTTTTAAGAGCCACAATACCTCCTCAACTCAAGGAATGCCACATGGGCATGGAGGGTCATCTGAGGAAGCAAGGGGGCCCCAATCCTCAGAGCCTAGAACAACAGGCAAAGCCAGGGGGCTTCCTGGAATTTTCTGGAAATGTCAGTCAAGGTACCAAGCCCTTTTGGTATACCAGTACATATCCTGGAACATCACTCAGAACGTTCCACTCTAAAGGACCTGTTTCCTCATCCTCCCAAATCGGGCGGCTCAAAGGTTCTTCCCGAAACTCTGGCCACACCCACTGGCAGGCCTGGAACAGACTGTCCCGGACTCACTCAGGCTCTGGGATCTCAACATCGGCTGTAAACTTCGGTTTGCAAATCTGGAGTGACGGTGACCCCAGCACAGTGGCCCAAGACTTATGAGTCCATAAAGCTCCTGAGAAATCTGCTCGACTCAACTAGCACCCCCCCACGACCATGACTCGAACTCTAGAACATGCTCTTTGCAACTTCACAACAGAACCGGGTTGACAGCACGGCTGGGGTGGGGGGCAGGGATAAAGGAAGGGATGCACGAGGTGCCTATCTTGGCTCTGCTCACGTGACTCTCAGAAAAGGTGTCTTCCATCCCCAAACAGACACAATGGCTGCCGTGCAATACTATCCAGGGATTAGGGATCCTGGAGTCTATTCAACCCAGGAGAGGGGTGATGTGGTATGACCAGCATTTGCCTAGAGACAGGAACTTTGGGCAGTGTCCGGCTCCTCATCCTGCAAGAAGGAATTGGTAGAATTCTGGGCACGGATAATAATTCTTGGGTGGAGGTTGAGAACCTGGGAACTGAGTGTAGAAATTAGACACAAATAAAATGAGGGTTGGCCACCAGCAAAGATGGACTGTTATAAAGGACTCGCTGGGCCAGTGAACTCACGGGGGCATGGAAGGTTCCCCTCGGCAGTAGAGAAGGTGTTTGGGAGAGCAGAGGGAGTTTCTGGGTTTGAGGTGGGGATGGCTTGCCTCCCCTCCCCAGCGCATGGCACTAGCTGCTGGGAACAGGGCAGGGGGTGGTAAATCCTCCTGGTAAGTACTGAGGAGGCCTGGACACTGCAAGCAAAGGGCATTTCCACCCACCCACCTGCCCAACTGCTCACCTAGGACCCCTCATAGCACCATGAGGATTGCCGCCAGGTGGGGAAGAAGGCCCCTTGGCTCGGCTCCTCATCAGAGCTGGAATTTTAAACAAATTTTATTTGATTTTGCTTTTTTTGGGGTCACAACAGCAATACTCCTGGTGGTGCTTGGGGACCTGGGATGTTGGGGATTGAACCTCGGTTAGTTGCATGCAAGGCAAACGCCCTACCCACTGTACTATCATCCAAACCCCCAGAGCTGTTTCTTAGTGGCAGGATGGAGGGAGGGAGAGAGGGAGGGAGGGAGGGAAGGAGAGGGAGGGAGGGAGAGAGCGAGAGAGAAGACAGAGAGAGGAGAGTGAGAGAGAAAGAGAGAAGACAGAGAGAGGAAAGAGGGAGAGAGAGAGAGAGAGAGAGAGAGAGAGAGAGAGAGGAGAGAGAGAGAGAGAGAGAGAGCCAGAGCCAAAAAGAGCCGCTGGAGACTCTAGCACCTCATCGTCACTTGTCAGGGTGGTGTGTGCTTGGTTTATGACCCCTTGCTTTATGTCCAACTGGGTGTGAAGCAGAACTTATCGTTCACAGATTTATTCAACAGTATGATGAGAACCTCGTCAGGAAAAAGAAACAAGCAATTAAGTGAGCTAACATGAGTTCATCTGCAGGCAGCCATGCCAAGCCTAACTCATTTCCTCTGTAACGGGGCTCCCAGGCTGGCCGGAAGTCACGCATGGTAGAACACACTGGAGGAAGTCTCTGACAAAGCTTGTCATCAGAGCCTGGGGACGCTTGGCTGGTGCGTCCTTGGGAAAAGCAGCTCAAAGTATGTCCAGTGCAGGCCGCGTGGCCAGCGGAAGGAGCAGCCGGGCACCACTCAGCACTGAGCTGGGGGGAAGTCAAGGGGTGGCTGAAAAATGTGCAAAGGGCGGAAGCTGGAAGCAAGGCTAATCGAGAGCCTAGAGCCTGAAAATTCCAAACTAGACCCAAGGCAGTCCAGGGGAGCTCCAGCTCAGGACAGTCACTATAAATGAGACTTAGTTTGGGAGGCCGAGAGTGCAGTGGTTAGGTCTCGAGCCTTTGCACACAGCTGACCCAGGTTCCATTCCCAATACCCTGCATGGTCCTCTGAGTGCCAGGAGTGATACCTGAAGACAGAGCCCTGAGCAGCAAGGTGTGCCCCCAAAAAGAGTGTTAATTCGAATGTTGTATCGAAGGGCCCTAATGAGGCTGGAGCAATAGCACAGCAGGTACAATATTTGTCTTACACATGGCTGGCCTGGGTTTGATCCCTGAGCACTGCCAGGAGAAATTCCTGAGTGCAGTATATCGCCCATGTGACCCAAAAAAGCGGGAAAAACAACAGCAACAACAATCCAAAGGACCTTAACGGAGAGGGCGGGGCTCTGGCTCAGGGGCAGAGCACTGGCCTTGCACATGCGAGGTCCTGCGTTAGTCTCAGCACCACGTGACACCCCCAGCACTGCTACGTGTAGCTCCTGAGCACGGCAGAGTACATGGCCCCCAGGCCCCCCCAAGCAAACCTAAGCGGGTGACTTGAAGACAAGAGAAATGTGCACCTCAGTCTGGCTGTGTAGTCTGGGGGTGTGGGGGGGGGGGTCGCACAGGTGCACCTCACAGTCTGGCTGTGTAGTCTGGGGGTGTGTGGGGGTTGCACAGGTGCACCTCACAGTCTGGCTGTGTAGTCTGGGGGTGTGTGGGGGTCGCACAGGTGCACCTCACGGTCTGGCTGTGCTATCTGCGGGCGTGTGGGGTCGCACCAGCTTGGCTGTGGTGGGCTCTCCTCCAGTGGATGCTGGGGCAGCTGTCAGGGTGACCAGCCCAGCAGCAACTCAGCAACTCAGCCTCTTCTTAGCCCCCAGCAGCTGCTGATCACGAGCTCCCCGCCCCCACGCCTTCCGGCTGCCTGGACTTTTCTCTGAGCCCCTATAGAACGCTCCTTGCTGGAGGGGCTGATGTAGCCCTTTTGTCCCCCCAGAGAAAGTTCCCCGGGTTCCCCATTTACCACTGGGCCACGGGAGGTGTCCAGGCACAGCAGTGGCCCCTGCGATCCCCAGCTACGGCCAGAACAGAGATTCCTTCCGGGTTTGGGGGCTCCTCAGCAAGCAGAGCGGACCAATGGCGACTTCACTCCCCATGTCCGGGGCTGTCCTCTACTCCCAGCAATTTTCTTGGGTAGGCAAAGTCATCCTCTTCCATCAAGACCCTCCCCATGGTCGGGTGCCCCAACCTGGCTTCCGAGCCATCTGCCTAGGGAGGTGGGGGGCAGGGCCCAGCTTGCCGCCCAGTCGGGAAGAGAGGGAGAGGACTGAGCATGCCCCAGGGAGCCGGGCAGGGTCACTTGGGACACCACGCAGGTCTGGGCTGAAGCCCAAGAGGACAGCGGTCAGGTTTCACACCAGCCAAGGTGAGGCTGTGACTTGCCCACAGAGTCCAGACCTTTCTTCTCAGCGGTGTGGCCCTTTGGAGATCATCTACCCTTTTGAATCCTAACCTACTAGACCACCAGGGAAGGCCAGCGTGGCCCTTTAGGGAGGCCACATGCTGTTGCCATGGAGATGGCGGTTCTCCTGTCCCCGCTCTCCTGGACGTCCAGCACCGTCTGCTGTTTTCCATCAGCTCCCGGCGGCCCTTCTCCCGGTGCTGTGCCTCTGAAGAATGTTCCACACCGGCTCTCATTGGGCTTCGTCCTGCTCATCTGTTCGGGGCTATTTTTCTCTCCGCTGACTTAATAACACCCATGTGTTTCGTGCCCCCAGCCCATTTTTGTTTTCTCCTTTTTCAGGTTAAATAGATCCAACTGGCCTGCAGATGTAACACCCAGACGGTTCAGCGCTGACCCTCACCCTCCTCAGCACCGTCTCTACCACACACCACGCCTAATGCTCCTGGCCTCCTAACACACACACGCACGCACACACGCACACACGCACACACACACACACACACACACACTCTCCATCCCCCACACACACACACCCCGCTTGCCTCTCACTTTTCTCCACAGGAAGCACAATCACCTCATGCACAGATGAATGCTCAGGTGTCCACTCCCCAAACAGCCTAAGCTTGGGCCATGAGGCAAGGTCCAGCTCACATGCTTCAGGAACGGTCAGGGGCCGGCTTTAGCCCCCCCCGAGTTCTCTCTGTGCGAGGCGCCTCTCCTGCACCCCGTTGCCACTTTCCTCTCAGGGACCCTCTGGGTGGAAGAGCACGGCTTCGAGCAGACGGTTTCCAGGATGCAGAACCAGAACGGGATTCTTCCCTTTCTTTTCTTGACTACTCCAAAAAATACCATCCGTGCCCGCCCATGTACTGCAGGAAGGGGCTGCGTGGGAGCCCCCCATTGTCCAGCGGGGGCAGACAGACTTCCCCCTGGTCTTGGCTGGGAGCTCTGGCGGGCCGTGCCAGCTCCCCGCAGACACTGGCTTCCGACGACTCTTATCTCCCTGGGGGGCTGTCTCCTGCTGGCCCGGTGCCCACCTTGGCATGTCTCCTTGTACCTTCCAGACGTGGTCTCCGAGGCTTTGGCTGGTGGCTAGTCTTTCTCGAAAGGCGCCAGGGCACATTTCCGGACTCCAGTGACATTTAGAAAATCTAAACATTCATAAAGGTCTGCGTGGCCTTTTTAAAATTAGCAATTAGTTGTTAAAGGTCTGCGTGATGTCCACAATGTCCGTCTGGCCCCTCTTTTAATTTCTATTTTCCCCTAAAACACATAGTTACTCTTCATTTCCCCTAAAACACATAGCTACTCTTCATTTCCCATGATCCTTTCTGGAGCAACTTTTGCTCCAAGAGAAAGAAAAAGAGTCAGTAATCAACGCATGATAATAGTCTGGGGGTGGGTCACGAATGAGAAACAGATTTCAAACACCAGAGGCAGATAAAGGAAGCTGCTGCTAACATATTCCAGGCACTTTCTCTCCGCTGTTTGACTGCAGTTTTCCCATAAGAGCCAGGGTATTGTTCCCATTTTCCAGATAAGGAGTTCACAAGGTCAAGTCCTTGGGGCCTTGGCTGGGTTAAGATGTGAAGTTCTTTTGTGTGTTTGTTCAGGACACACTCATCAGTGCTAGGGAGCTACCACTGACTTGTTCACTCTGGGGTCACTACTGGGGGGGGGGGACCATGCAGTACCAGGGTCCAAGCCTGGGGCTCCTGCGCTCTGGGCCTATGAGCCATCTCCCAGATGGGGGCGGTGGGGGACCATGCAGTACCAGGGTCCAAGCTGGGGCTCCTGCGCTCTGGGCCTATGTGCCATCTCCCAGATACCCAGAATTTGAACTGTCAATTCAAGCTCTATTTGTCCTGCCAGGCTGGTCCAACTGAGAACCCGGGAGGGCAGAGCAGAAAAAGCCTAAGTTTGTCCTGCAAGAAATCCCGTCCACTCAAGTGAAGGCCTGCAGCAGGGACGCTGCGTGGGGGTCGTGGTCTCGGCCAGGACAAGTGAGCCTGCAGCCTTCAGAGGCTCTGGCTGCCTGCCCGACTGCCTGCCTGACCGCCATGTCCCATCATTCCCCGGAAGCGGGCCTTCTCTCACTCGCTTGGACCCAAGCTCGTTCAGCATCACGGCTCGGGTCACTGGCTAAATTCGGAACATGCACCCGCCTCGTTCTAGTGGTCTTGCTTGGGAGAGTCCGTTGCAGACACAGCACTGCAGAGGAGCGGCCCCAGGTTCACACTTCCCAATCCCAAGTTCACACTCCCCAAGCCTAAATGTAGATCAAGCACCGCCCAACTCCAGTTCAGAGTCACTATAACAGACCAGGGAGACAGCTCAAAGGCTAGAGTGTCCGTTTCACATGCAAGGGCCCTGGGTTCTATCCCTGGTACCACACAGTACACAAACATTTTTAAGAGCAATCCCTGAGCACTGAGCTAGGAGTAGCCTCCAGCACCTCTGAGTACAGTCAGGAAACAAAAATGCACTAACAGAGCACTAGAACAATGGGTAGGGCATTTGCCTTGCATGCGTCAGACTCGGGTCCAATCTCCGGCATCCCATATGGTCCCCTGAGTACCTCCAGGAGTAATTCCTGAGTGCAGAGGCAGGAGTAACCCCTGAGTATCGCTGGGTGTGATCCCCCCTAACCTCCCTCCCTGGACTCACGGTGTCACGCAGGAACATTTAATGAAGTGCGTTTGTTCCCAACATGCTTGTGTCATTCACAACTCAGTGTCCTGCAGATGTTTGTACTTTAAACTTCTCCCAAGAAGTGGGAACAACTTTATAATTCTGAATAATTTTAGTGACCTACGATCACATGCCTCTATCACCCTCGCTCCCACAGATCAGAACCTGCTAGGAGCCCTCCCTAAGTCATCCACCAGCACCAAGCAGATGCCCCAGAGGTCACTGACCCTGAGCACGTCCAGTCGCTGCTCGGCCCCAGCAAGAGTGAAAGAGAGAAGGCGGGGCGATGGTCAGGATCCACACAAAGAAAATAGCAACCATGAAAATCACTCCCTGCAGGCCTGTGGGCCCTTCTCTGGGTCTCTTCCAGGCCACTCTCATTGGCTTAACTAAAGAGCTCTGAGGTCAAGGGCAGAAGAGCAGAGCACTGCCCTACAGGAGTGTCCAGGGGTGCTGGGCCCCAGAGGAAGGAATGCCCCTGACCAGGAACGGGGAACTTGCTTTCAGAGGCCGCCTGCCTCCAGCCACTCTGGTGGTTGCTTTGTGGAAATCAAATGCCATTGGGATGGGGCTCAGGCCTTGGGCAGCCAAAACAACAGGCTAACCAGGGCACCGTGTGTGGCTCCTGGAAGGCTTCTCTCCTCTGGGCATGTGCCTGGTGCCCCCGGCTCTCTTTTGCTGGTTTTATTAGCCCCGTCTTCATGCTCACATGCAAGGGCAGTCGCGAAATGCCCTGAGCCGTGTCAGTGCAGCTGCCGGCCCTGCCCTGGCTTTCTGAGGGGGAGCCAGTCGCTGCCAAGCCTTCTTCAGAGCCGGCCTGCAGTGCCGGTCTAGGGCCACAGACCTGCATGTGAGTCTGTCTTTAGCCTGTGCTCACTTAAAGCAGGGCTTGGCTTTTTGGGTAGCTGCAAAAGATCCCAAATCACTGTGCATCTAGGAGAGGCAGCAGGTCGGTGACTGACAGAGAGGTGGGAGGGAAGATTTCCCCGATGAGAAACCACCAGATGTTTCTTCATGGCGACGGTTATTTCTGCTGCATTTCCCCCATAAGCTATTTCTCCCTACACCCTAAGTCTCATGTCCTAGAACAAAACCCCTTGAGACATTCTAAGTGATTCGTCTCTCAATAGATGACTTCAAATAAAAGAGTCAAGCGTGTACGCAAGGAGGAATCGATTCTGCCTGGGTGGCCAGGCGTCCACGTGGGCACCTCACACACAATACAGTGAAAGAAGAATGTGCATGATGGGCTAATCCTTCATGGCTGCTCACCAGGGGTCGCTGCCACTTCCCACATCCCTGAAAACAAGTGCACATTTATTTGAGCCCAATAAATTATCGTAAAATTCATTCCAAAGTAGCAGGTGTTCCTCAGGGTGCTAAGTGCAAAAATGCAAAACCCACTCAGTAGGGTTATTTCTCAACCCAGACCACACAAAACTTCCACAAGGGGGAAAATTGCAGATGAATATGGTCTATCTACAGACTACCATGATAGATAAAGCGTACTGACGTCAAGAACATGTTGACAAGAGACGGCAGAATTAGCTTTCCCAAACATTAGCAAACAGAACAATCCAAAAAAGAAATATCTGACTAATTTAAGTGACCAAAGGAAAAATATATAAACTATGTGGAAGCCTTTTTTGGTTTGTTTTTGGGGTCACACCCGGCAATGCTCAGGGGTTACTCCCTGGCTCTTTGCTCAGGAATTACTCCTGGCGGAGCTCTGGGGAACCATATGGGATGCCGGGATCGAACCTGGGTCAGCCCTGTGCAAGGCAAAAGCCCTACCCGTTGTGCTATCACTCTGGCTTCTATATGGAAGTCTTGATAAACCATAAAATAGGACAGGCATATCAAATTATTTGTGAAAATGTTCAAAATATGGTGAAGTGTAATCATTAACATTTATGTTTGGGGGACTAGAGAGAGTTCAGTGGGTGGGGTGCTTGCTTTGCATGCTTCCGATCTGGCACCCCGAGTCCTCCAGGAGAGATCTCTGAGTGTAGAGTCAGGCAGAACCTTAAACATGGTGCGGACACTATGAAATAAAAAGGGGAGAAAAGATAAGTTGAATTTCATGAGAATTTTACAATTTTACTTCACAAATGACACCATTAAAAACTGTAAAATTGGGGCTGGAGGCGATAGGCCAGAGGGTAGGGCGTTTGCCTTGCACGTGGTCGGCCCATGCCGCCCAGGTTTGATCCCGGTATCCCATATGGTCCCCCGAGCACCGCCGGGAGTGATTCCTGAGTGTAGAACCAGGAGAAACCCCCTGAGCATTGCCGGGTGTGACCCAAAAAAGCAAAAAAAAAAAAAAAAGAAACAAGGTCACCGTTCTCTTTAATTGGTGCTGAGTGTCTCTTTATATACCACCTACACGGCAAAGCCTGGCAAGCTACCCGTGTTTTATTTATTTGTTATGCCAAAAACTAGTAACAATTATGGACCTTAGTCCATGAAATGAAGAATGGCTTCAGCTCCTCCTGTCCCTGGAGCAAGCAGATACCCTTGGGTTACACTTGCTTGTGACAGGACTAATGGAGATGTTACTAGTGCCCACTCAAATCATGAACAATGGGAAGACAGTGATACAGTGATACCCAGAATTTGCAAAGGACTATCAAGAAAATAGTAAGTAAACAAAAAACCTCTGATCTGGAAGTTTTTTGTTGACTTACTATTTTCTTGATAGTCCTTTATATTATAGTCCTCATTCCCATGACCTGATGGAATGCTTTGAGGCTCTTTATGTTCCTGGAGCAAGCAGATGTCCTTGGACTCTACTAGCATGAGACAGGACATATGGAGATGTTACTGGGGCGCCCGAGCAAATCGATGATGAACGGGAAGACAGTGATACAGTGAACAAAAAATACCCAACTGAAAAATAGGCAGAAGGCTTGAACAGCACTTCAGAAGAGACTTTCTTGACAAAGAAGCATGTGAAAAAAAGTTCAACACCAAAAGCATATTTACAGGGGCCAGAGAGATAGCATAGTGGGAAGGCATTTGTTTTGCACACGACTGACTTGGGGTCGATCCCCAGCATCCCATATGGTCCCAAGCACTGCCAGGAGTAATTCCTGAGTGTAGAACCAGGAGTGACCCCTGAACATCGCTGGGTGTGACCCAAAAAGCAATAAATAAATAAAGCAATAAATAAATAAATAAATAAATAAATAAATAAATAAATAAATGATTAAGTAAATAAGGTCTGCTGAGTGGAGTTGTGGCGAGAGGGAAGTCCGATGTGGAAAAATGGCGGGCCCCATGCAGTAGTGGAGGGGGATGATTATGGAAGATAGTGATAGTGATAGTGAAGTAAATAAATGAATAAATAAATAAGAGGCTCTAGTGAAGGGCAAAGGAACAATGGCTGCAGAGGTGTGACCATAAGGAACAGCACGTGGGACTGGAGTGACAGCACCATGGATAAAATGCTTGCCTTGCAAGTGGCGGCCTGGGTTTAATTCCTGGCACCCTCTATGGTCCTCCAGTCTCTGCCAGGAGTAACCCATGAGTACAGAACCAGGAATTAGCCCTGAGCACCACTGGGTGTGGTGGTGCTACAGCAGATCGATACATGGAATCAGCCCCAAGGAAAGTTAACTTTGTTCTCTAATGACGTTTGTTTTGATTTCGATCCCTCTGAGCTCATGGATCACACCTGGAGGAGCTCAGGGACCTTATGGGGTGTCAGGGATTGAAACCAGATGAGCTGTGTGCAAGTCAGGCTCCTTGCCTGCTGTCCTATCGCTCCAGCTCCCCTGGAACTTGTGTTTGTTTGGGGGTCACGCCTGGCAGTGCTCAGGATTTATTCCTGGTGGGGCTTTGGGGAACCATATATGTGGGGCCAGGGATTGAACCCATGTCGACTACATGCAAGGCAAGCATGCTACCCACATTACTATCTCTCTGGCTCCTCTAATGACTTTCTAATCTACTTCAATGTATAGATAACTACCTTATCAGTAGGAATTAAGACATAGGTCAGCAGAAACCAGACACAATACTAGGATGTGGACAAATACCCCAATGAGCAATGAACATCGGTGTACCAACTCCGAGGGCGGCTTTCTCCGGGAGGAGTGAAGAGTCAAGGGAAGACCATTCCCTTCTTTCTTTTGACAGAAGCGCTCTATGGGGGCATGATTTTGCCTTACAAGGGAGCCAACCCAGGTTCAATCCCCAGCATAGGAATTCTGGGCATTAGTGGGGAGGGGGTTTGAGGTGCCACCCACCCCAGCCAGCCAGCAGTGGGGGACGCTTCATGCTCTAGACACTTCTTTGAGTTCTGACTTTCTTAGAGTCCAAAGAGAAACAAGACAAACCCCAAGGAGAATTTGTAGTGGCAGCGGATGGCAAAGTCCAGAGCCCTTTCGTAACCCACCAACACCCCGAGATGCCACCCGTTTCTCATCCCCCTCCCAAGGCCACTCACCAGTGCTGACCACGCTGTACTGGTAGGGGTCCGAGAGGAAGTGTGGAAGGGTGAGGATGAAGGCCCCCAGGGCCAGCAGGAGACCCTAACGCCAATCAGCCGTGGGCGGTGCACCCGACTGCCGTAGCTGACGAAGATGATGAGGGATGGCATTGCTGATCTGTGGCGGGAACAGGAGGACACATGAGAGCAGAGCTGGGTCCACACCCAGCCAGCTGGACTTTTGTCCAGGAAAGGCAGAGGCCACAGGCTACTCTCTCGTTTCCCTGCACCAGCCTGAGGGAGGAACCAGGGAATAAGGAAAAGTTTATAGACTCAACCTCTGTCCTTTTCGGTCCAAGCCCTTTTGGGGAACAATCCAAGGCAGCCTCCCTGAGGACTGTGAAGCGCAGGAAGTGCTCCCTGATGAGCCTCCCTGAGGACTGTGAAGCGCAGGAAGTGCTCCCTGACCAGCCTCCCTGAGGACTGTGGCCCAGGAGTCAGAGCCTGGTTTCCCACAGCCAGCACCGTCTCGGGCCACAGTGCAGGCCTCCACTTACAGACATGGAAGTTGGGGCTCCAACTTGGGTTAGGGGTATGCCTGGCACCATGAGACGTACTTTGATCCTGGATACACAGCAACTTGCCCCCGTTATTTGAAGGGGCATCAGTCAGAGAACTGCCTGGCAATAAGGCCCCCCATTAGACTGGCCCTTGGACAGCCTGCTTCCACCTGTCCAATGAGGGATGAGAATCACAGCACCCCTAAGGCCCTTCTTGGTTGCAATCCCTGGTGACTTCCACTCCCTGGATGTACCTGCAGAGCTCTGTCAAGAGTTGGAGACTGTGGGGGAGGGAGCAGGGATGTGTCGGGTGCCAAGGTCTGACCATGTCTTCACCCTCACACCCACCTGTGGCCCTCATGCCACGCATCAGTCACCCCTCTCGCCCCAAACACACCTGCCGCCCCTCACACACACACACACACACACAACTTGTGTCCCCTCACACCCACCTGTATCCCTCTTTCCCTCATGCTACAACCTGTTTCCCCTCACACACCCAAATCCTCTCTCGCCTCACACATCCAACACACACACACACGCCTGTCTCCCTTCGCACAATCCACCCATCTCTCTCACAATCCCACCCGTCTCCCTCATACATCCATCTCCTCTCTCTCACATACTCCCATCTCCCCACACTCCCACCTCTCTTCCCCTCACACTCCTACTGTCTCCCTCATGCACCTGTCCTCCCTTCACACACCCCAAACCTGTCTCCCCTCACCCACCCTGCAACCCCACACATACACACCCCCTCCCCTCACACCTCCACCTGTCTCCCCTCATACACGCATCTGTCTCCTTTCTCACATCCATCTGTCTCTCTCCCCTCACACATCTGTCTCCTCTCTCTCTCTCTCACACACACCTCTCTCCCTCACATCCACCTGTCTTCCCTCATACACCCATCTGTCTCCTCTTCTCTCTCTCATCCACACACATCTCCCCTCACACCCCATCTGTCTCTCTCCCTCTCTCTCCCTCTCAGACTCTCTTTCACACTTGCGTGTAGCGCTACACACACACACACACACACACACACACACACCTATCTTCCCTAACATCCACCTATCTCCCTCAATTCCCAACTATCCCCCTTCACTTCCCCTGGGCGTGGGCTTTCTCCTTCCCATAGTCCGCAGCTTTCAATCTTGCACTCAAGCAACTCATCTGCTTCGTCTCCTTTTGTGGAACCTTGGGGCCCTCTTCCCCCGAATTCCCAAGCCTGACTCAGTGGCATGGACTTCACGCCTGTGTCTGTCCCGAACTCCAACGACTCTTCCTCCTGGGAGGAAGGCCTGGCTGCAGCCAGGCCTGGCTGAGGTGGGGCTTGTAGGCGCCACGGCTGTGGCTCACCCAAGGAAGAGCAGCACTGAGGGGCAAAGGGCATCTCCAGCTGGGGAGCAGCTTGGGGTCAGGGACACTGAAAGATGTCGGGGTGTCAGGTAGCGTCTCCTTGTAGAAGCTGCTCTGGGGCGCAAATGCTGCCCGAGCCCATGTGTCGCCCCGCATCTCCCTCTTGAGGTGTGTGCTCTCTCCCACTCTCTCCTTCTCCTTCCAAAATACCTCCATAATCAAATCTGTTTTACTTCAAAAAGAAGAAGAAGCTGTTTTGGGGGGCCAGTCTTCTAGCTCCCCTGGGACTGAGTTTCACTAGGTCAAGGGAAGACCTAGTTATGTTCCCAGGAGGAGGCAACGCTCCATGTGGGGTTTCTGGGCTGCCTAGAGAGAAGCTGGGAGTCAGGCCCTGAGTGCCGTCCTCGCGGCTGTGGCCATAGTGGGGGGCTGTCCGCACCCCTGTCTCTTCCCTCTCTGCTTCCACTGGCCGGCCTCATCCTGTCCCTAGGTCCTCACCACTAGCCTCAGGGCCACCCTGACTTCCTCTAAGTCTTCTTTGAATTTTTTTTTAGTTTGGGGCCTGTGAAACCCAGCTGTGCTCAGGGCCTCCCCTGTTCTCAAGTATCACGCATGGCAGTGCTCAGGGGACCTGGTGCCGGGAATCAAACCAGGCTTGGCTACCTGCAAGGCAAGTGCCTGACCGAGTCCGGAGGGGGCAAAGCGAGATCCAGCGGCTGGAAGGTCTGACTGACTTTGTGCTATTCTGGCCCCTACAACCGACTCAAGACAGGAGCTGCCGGCTCTGGGGTCCCAGCAGAGGCTGGGGAACTCCAGGGGTCTGGAGCAGATGGGGCCGCCCGTCCAGGGGAGCAGGCGATGTGCTCCAGCACCTCATAAGACGGGGTGAGCCCCTGTGCACGGGCCACAGCCACGGACCCTGGTGCTGAGCTCAGTGTGGGTACAGGGAGGTCTTGGGCCAGGAGCTGCTCTGGCCAGGCACCCAGCACCCCCCCCGTCCCCCTCGCTGCACCCTAGGGTCCTCTCATGGGCTCTGGGCTCCCACTTACCTCGTTCAGGCTGGAAAGGAGGCCCGAGGCGGAGCTGGAGAGGCCGAAGCGCTTCTCGATGGTGGTGAGGCTGCTCTTGAAGTAGGCGCTGTACAGGAGCTGGCAGAGCTGCAGCAGCCCGTGACACAGCACGAAGACCTGCGGGAGTCAGGCCACGGTCAGGACCACACTCCGTGGGCCCCTCAGAACATTTCCGTCCCACCCATTCTCCTCATCCCGGCCAGCCAACGGCCCAGCGCAACTATGAGGATGGCGGAGCGTCTCCAAGTGGCCTGACGTGGCCCCGAGTAAGAGTCTGGTTCCCTGGCAGCACCCTCAGTGCCCACGGGCTGTGCCTCTGCCCTCCTGGGGCCTGGACAGACCGATACCCATCTTTGGTCAGCCCGGGTCACCCCCGGGGCACACCTTGGAGCGCTCAGGTCACTCAGTGCTCAGTGCCCACTCCTTCACTGTCCGTGTTTCTCTCCCCACCTTTAAGGCCACACTGAGTAGTCACAAGAGTCACCTCAGACGGCCGTTCCTAGAGAGGGGCCCCATCTGGGCATACACCATTTCCTGCACCTCCTGGGTCCGTGATTCCCCAGCTGTGAAGAGGTGCTTTTAGTTGTTTGATTTTTAGCCACACCCAGTGGTAGGGTCAGGGATCACTCCTGGCAGTGAACCTGGGTCACCCAGGCACAAGTCAACTGTCAATTTACCTGATGCTTTATCTCTCTGGTCCCTGAGGAGGAGGTTCCTAAGTTTGATTTAGAATCACCCAGCAAGGAAGGTTGGGAACCTTTAAAACAGAAACCCAGAGGCCGGAGCGATAGCACAGCGGGTAGGGCGTTTGCCTTGTTTGGGGTTTGATCCCCAGCATCCCATATGGTCCCCTGAGCACCGCCAGGAGTAATTCCCAAGTGAAGAGCCAGGAGTAACCCTGAGCATCACCGGTGCGACCCAAAAAGCAAAAGTAAATAAATAAAGCAGAAACCCAGACCTCTTGAACAGAATGATTCCCTGACGTCAGCCCCACATGTATGACTTGAGACCCAATGACTGGCTAGAGGTCACAGGCATGAGAACAGAAGGCAATATGTGAAGACTAGGGGAACCCCAAAATAAACACCTCCAATTCTTAGAAATTTCCATTGTGAAATACATGGAATGTGTACATGGAACAGGGGGTGGGGGAGGCGGGAGGGGGCCTGTCCAGGCCTGACTCTTTCCTGTCCCCCAAAGCACCCAGAGACCCAGGTCAGATACCTGAAAGGAGGCAATTCCATCTGGGATCATCTTGCAGGACCCTCTTTTCTGAATATACCCTACAAACAAATTGCCCCAAACTTCATCTGAAACCCCCTTTCTCTGGACATGGCACCTTTCTGCCCTCATGACCAACCCAATTGCTCTTTGCTTAATGATACCCACCCTCCAACATAGAACTGAGCATTAATACAGACAAAAAATGCAAATGATGGCTTCTAAGTGTATGTAGTGCAACCCACAATGTGTAGGAGATGGAAGAGAGAGAGGGAGAGAGAGAGGAGATAAAGAACCTGCCATTTAGGCAGGACGGGGGAGGGGGAGGGAATCGGGGACATGGGTGGTGGGTGATGGGCACTGGTGGAGGGCGGGTGCTGGAACACTGTGTGACCGAAACCTCCAAACGTGAACAACATTGTGATTGTATATCTCACGGTGGTATGGTAAAATGCTTAAAAAAAATAAATAAATAAATAAATAAATAAATAAATAAATAAATGATACCCACCCCTCAGACCCTCATCCAGATGTTTCCCCAGACACACGTGCAAGACCATCACACCATCCTTGGACATGTCCACCTCGGCACTCTCAGCCCTAAGACCAACCACTTGCTAAACTGGATCACTGACTTCCTGTCCAAGCCTCCAGCTTCCCGTCATTCTCCAGCACCTCATTTCCCTAAGCCAGACCCCCTTGAAGCTCCTGTTTCTCAACGGCCAGCACGAGAGCCCTGAGAGGCCCCGTGATTTCTCCCCTGGCTCCTCTCCATGGGGCCTGCCCTTCCTCTCCGGGCCATGCCCAGCTTACGTCTCACCTCTCTTCCTCAGTCACGGCAGCAGCTTATCACAGGTCTAGGATTGGACCACTCAGATTTTCCATCCAGAGGGCCAGAGCAATAATAGTGGGTAGGGCATTTGTCTGGCACACGGCTGACCTGGCTTCGATCCGTGGCATCCCATATGGTCCCCTGAGCACCGCCAGGAGTAATTTCTGAGTACAGAGCTAGAAGTAACCCCTGAACATCGCTGGGTGTGACCCATAAAAACAACAGAAAAAAAGATTTTCCATCCACCACCCCCAAGAAGAGGTTTCTCAAATACAGATGTGAGCAGGTCACACCCAAGTCAACACCTCAAACTGGTACAAGTCAAATCCAAGAGGCCACAGATCCCAGTCCCTGCTGGGCTTGGTCCTGTGGGCTAACATGGTCATACCTCATAGGATGGGTCAATGGCACCCCTTTATCAGTGGTGACTTCTCTGAACATTCCCTCAGGTCTTTTTCCTGACTTCTCTGAACATTCCCCAGACTCTGAACATTCCCTGCCCTTCCCTATGAGGCTTGCATCTCCTGAAGCAGAAGAGGTGCCTGTGACCTCTGGGGCAGTCTTGAAAGCCAATACTGAGACTCCCAGGGGCTCGAGCTATAGCACAGCAGGGAGGGCGTTTGCCTGGCACGCTGCTTACCCGGGTTCCATCCCGGCATCCCACATGGTTCCCTGAGCACCACCAGGAGTAATTCCTGAGTGCAGAGACAGGAGTGACCTCTGAGCATCGCTGGGAATGACCCAAAAAGCAAAAAGGAAAAACAGAAACTCCCTGACTCTTAGAGGAAGCTGAGTCCTGTTCAGAGGCGGCCACGGCGCTGCTGTTCCAGCTGAGCACTTCAGCCAGTGCCACCTGTCAGACATGTCCTGAGCCAGCCTCTGGGGATCCCAGCCCAGCCTTCCCTGCCAAGTAGAGCAGAGAAGAGCGACCCGAACCAGGTCCTAGAGAGCCGGCAGATTCCGGAGCCGAATGAGCGACTGAGCGTCATAGGTAAGGCACCTCCTGACATCTGAGGTCATAGGTTAGGCACCTCCTGCATCTGAGGTCATAGGTTAGGCACCTCCTGCATCTGAGGTCATAGGTGAGGCACCTCCTGACGTCTGAGGTCATAGGTTAGGCACCTCCTGCATCTGAGGTCATAGGTTAGGCACCTCGTCTGCAATGGCTCAGTGACACAGCACGAGGCATCTGTCAGCCGGCTGCCACACCTCCTGGGGTTGTACCACCCAAGGCCCCACCGTTTGGCCTCTCCACTCACAATCTAAACAGAGTCGCCTTCTCCTTCTTGGTGCAGACAATCTCTCCTAATCCCCTCAGGCGCCCATTGGCCAGGACAGAGCTCAGTGATGCATCAAGTTCAAGGCCTCACCTGAGAGCTCCAGGCTCCCGTGGCTGCTTTCATGTGGCCTGCATCAGATCAGCACGGTAGAGACTGGCTTGGGGCCAGACCTGGCGACAGGGGCCCGGAGGAGCCCGTATGAGAGAAAGGACCGTGAACTTGGTTCTGGAACACCTATGTTTTTTGAGAACACAGCCCAGCCCAGCGTCCCTCTATCCAAGTGAGCAATGAATGAACGAGAGTGATTCATCTCTTCCAAATTCCCCACAGTCTCCAGGGAGGATGGTGGAGACGCTGGGAAAGAGAAGCTGTCTCAGGTCTTTTCCTGACAGATCGCCTCGACTCTTTCCAGTAAACTCGAATTCCCCTCTCCTCCCAGATCCTGGCAGAAGTCTCCATGTACAGTCAACTGTATGGGCCTTCCCATACGGCAAAGCCTCTGGCAGCACCAGTCTGGAAGCTTTCTGCGTGGGATTTTGCCCCCAGCTCCCACTTCTAGAGCAGGCAGCATAGAGAGGGCGTGGAGGCACAGTGGCTGCTGGGGAAGGCAGGGAGAACCTGCCAGGAGGAAAGAAAGAAGTGGATTGAGAATTCCAGCAGACACTGGCTATGGCCACCAGGGGACCACCTGAGTCCTCACCAACTAAACTTGTGTCGATGGAGCCAGGGGACCAAATCCCAATTGTGTGGATGTACCAAGGGCTCACCCCAGACTCAGCACGAGATGAAGCAAGAAATACTTAACACAAAGCAGAAGACAGACGCTATCTCCTGTGGGTAGTGTGTGTGTGTGTGTGTGTGTGTGTGTGTGTGTGTGTGTGTGTGTGTGTGTGTGTGCAGGCGCAGAGGGCTGGAGGAGAGAGGGATGGGGGAAGGGCAGGGCTGTGATCATGGTTTGGGCAGTTGGGGGCTGGAGCCCAGCAAAGCAGACGTTCAGGTTCACTCTGCAAGGGAGGGCACCTCTCTCTGAGCAGCGGCTCTCACTAATGGAAGGAAACGAGACGAACTATATCCTGGAGAGTCACAAAACTCCCTCCAGACAACAGCGCTCAGGATAAGTGGTCCATCCGGGGGGGGGCGGAAGTGTTGTACTCACCTAGGACCAGGCTGTCTGGGGTGATGGGAAAACTTCATATTTTGATCGTGGTTGTATACATTTGTCAAATGACACAGGTGGATACATTTGTCAAAACTCATTAGACATCTCAAGAGCTGTGAGCTGTCTTACACATACATGAATTCTGATTAAGTTGCTTGAAGAAGAGGTTTGCAACCATGAAGTTAGTCAAAATTAAGTTCCGGGGTGTGAATTCCACAGATTATGTGTTTTGGTTTTTATTAGTAGGATGAGAATTGGCGATGCTTTGCAAATGAATCTGTTGCTCGACGGTC
This sequence comes from Cryptotis parvus, assembly GCA_021461705.1. Taxonomy (NCBI): domain Eukaryota; kingdom Metazoa; phylum Chordata; class Mammalia; order Eulipotyphla; family Soricidae; genus Cryptotis; species Cryptotis parvus. The sequence goes on along the minus strand of JAJIBD010008593.1, from coordinate 20,126 downwards.
CCATTTGAAAGGGTGAAATTCATGTAAATTTGTGTTTCCATATGTGCTGATGGCTACCGCTTGATACGCACAGCTTGTGCATGTGTGTGTACATGTGTCTTGGCGTGTACTGAAGAGTGTGCCAAAATCACATCCTTCTCTAGGTACATCTTGTCAAAGGAAGGCAGAGGAGAGGGGAATGGGATGCATCTGGCAGGGTGGGCTGGGCAGGAAGCTGTTACGAGCCGCTCCTCCTCCAACTCCAACCACCATGAGGAGGGCGAAGAGAGGAAGCAGGGAAACTGGAGCAGTCGAGATCTTTCCGGGGGGCTCTTCCACTGCACTCAGGGCCAAAAAGACAAAAGGCACTGAGGGAGGACACTGTCAGGGTACAGAGTGGGAGCCCTCCAGCCCAGCCAGGTCTCCAGGTCATGAGTGACACAGCGTCAAAAGTCCACGGTTGCCCGAGGGTGGGGCCGTCAGAAGTTAGGAAGGGGCCAAAGGTGATGTTGGCATGGCTGCCCCATCTGCTTACCCTTATTTCTGATGGACAGAGAAGGGGGCTACGAGGGGCTGTGGAGACACCAATGAGAAGGGTATGGCCCGTGGGATTCTCAAGCACGTAGCCATGCCAGCCCTCCACCAACTTGAAGGCGGTCCTCATCAAAGAGGAGGCAAAGCGCAACTCACCGGCTGCTGAACACATTCTGAGGAAGCCAGAACTCACAGCCACACTGGCAACCCTCCTGGGCTGGAGCACCAGCAGGCACTCCTCGGCCAGCGGGAAGCCCTCCTCTGTGATCAATGCAAAGTTCTCCCTGTCCCCTTTACTTAAAATCAGTACCACAAGCAGAGGTTGTAAGAATCCAGTGATCCTAAGACCGAGAATGCCTAGAATGGCCAGTACTGAACCATCCTGTACCTCTAGTACAGGATTTCACTGAAGTTTTAGTTTTTCTTCTTCTACACTCACACCCAGTGATGCTCAGGGGTTACTCCTGGCTCTTCACTCAGAACTTACTCCTGGCGGTGCACAGGGGATCATATGAGATGCTGGGGTTCGAACCCGGGTCAGCCACGGGTCAGCTCCAGGCCGAAATTGAACAATCTTGGCTCCTGCCTGCTTCTCAAGGACCTCCGGGTTCAGATGGGGGAGGAGAATTTGCTTAGAGCTGGTGTTTTGGAGGCCCCCTGAGAGGCCCGCAGAGCTGTTATGGAGAAGGGGGCCCTTTCCCCTGTCCCAGGGGGCTGGTGCGTCCTGGGATGAAGACTTCAGAAGTTGGTCACTGTCCCTCCACCGTCCTCTGCAGGGTGTGACTTTGGATTCAAACTTTATCCCAGTGACCCACAGAGAATGTCTCTTTTCAAGAAGTGATTCAGGAAATCAAATATTTTCCCATTCAGGAAGAATGTCTGAACAAGATAAAGTTCAGAGATTCAAAATAACCAGCCGAGCGTCAAAGAGGTAGTATTTATGGTAGCAATAAGAAGGGGATCGCTGCCTTTATTAGTATTATTATGAAAGAGAAAATGCCTTTGAGTGGTGAGGAAATGTGCACTAGTGAAGGGACAGGTGCTGGAACACTGTATGATGGGAACCCAAGCATGATCAACCTTGTAACTATGTATCTCATGGTGATTCAGTTAAAAAATATTCACTGTATATAATATTGTATATTATATACATATAATATTATATGTAGCCATTGGGCTACACTGGCATGTGATAGGGTCAAATGGAAATGTTACTGGCGCCTGCTCGAGGAAATCGATGAACGTGATGTCTAATGATCTAGTGATCTAGTGATACATATATATATATATATATATAATATGTATATACATATATACACACATATATAATATGTATATACATATACACACACATTTTTTATAAAGGCCTTTGATAAGGCAAGGTTCTGTATGCCTTTGGAAAATATAAAAATCTGCAAAAGAGCGGTCAGAGCAATAGTACAGCAGGTAGAGTGTTTGCCTTGCATGTGGCTGACCCAGGTTCGATCCCTGGCATACTATATGGTTTCCCTGAGCACTGCCAGGGGTAATTTCTGAGTGCAGAGCCAGGAGTAGCCCCTGAGCATCACCAGGTGTGACCCCCCAAACGTAAAAAACAATCTGAAAAACAAGGCATGAAGTAGCACTGGGGCCTTCTTGAACAGGCAGGCGCTGGAGCTGGCCTGAACAGCCCTGCGTCACTTCCCTTCTCTCGCGTGCCCTGCTGGCCTCTCCTGCCCTCAGAGCGAGCTTGCAGCTGGCCAGGAGTCTCCTAACATGGCCAAGAAAGGCCAGTACTGCTCCACGGAGGGGGTGTACCTGATGGATGCCAGGCCAGGTCAGCGCCACAGAGACACAGAGGGGCAGCTGGTCAGCTGTCTCGTCCACAGGGCCGGGCTCCACCAGCTGAACTAGGTATGATTCTTTCTTTTAGCCTAAGTCACTCAGTTAGGACCAAAAAATAGCAAAAGCAAAGCAAAAAGAAAAAAAAAAAAAAAAAAAAAAAAAGAAAAGAAAAGAAATCATCCCAAAGCTTCCACATAATATAAAATATGAAGGGCAGGGGGGAGCTGGTGCCAAGGCTGAAGTGCGTATACGGCAGGCAGAGGCGCCCAGTTTGACTCCTGGCACCACCAGATGGTCCTGGCGGCCCTGGTACTGCTAGGAATGGACAGCACTGGACAGAGACGGCCCCCAGGACACCCCCGCACAGTGCTTGGGAGACTCCCCAATAAACCAACATCGGAAGCTTCCAATCTGCCTGACTCTGTAGCTTACGTTGTTCTTTTATGGGCTTATATTTATTATCATTAGGCACGATCAAAGCTGTATCTTTGATAAGGCTCCCTGGAGCCTTGGACGACCAAGACCAAACGGGCGCCAAAGCAACGCGTGGATTTCCTTTGTCGCTTTCTGACTCCGGACATCAGCCATCAGCAAAGCCTGCAGCCGTGGTTGTTTGTTTCCCTTTGCTCCCTGTGGTCCCCCTTTGGAAGCTTAGCTGGGGGGGGGGGTGGAGAAACAGCTTGTTTGGTCCAGTGGGATTTGTTGGGTGGGGGTGACAGGACAGAAAAGCAAAGGGAGCGACTGTTTGAGATGGCCAGACCCTGCCTAGCTTTAATCCTAGATTAAAACAAAAGGCTTGGAAGGGCAAGACCTGGCACAGGAGATGAGAGGAATTGATCCCGTTAGCTAGAACGTGGCGGGAAAGTTTCCCAGAAGTATAGAAAACTTGTCATTCAAATTTGTTTGAATATTTGCCAAATTCCTATCAGTTCCCCAAATCTGTGGTGTATGGAGAGAGAGAGAGAGAGAGAGAGAGAGAGAGAGAGAGAGAGAGAGAGAGAGAGAGAGAGAGAGTTGTGTATCTGTTTGAGTCACCCTTTTCTAGAGGGGAATCTGGACCACAGCCATCCGTGCTCAGGGCTTACTCCTGCCTCTACACATTCAGGACTCCCGACTAGCTCCGTGAACCATATGGAGTGCCAGGGAATTGACCTAGGTTGGCTGCGTGCAATGTAAATGCCCTAATCGCTGTGCTATCGCTCCAGCCAAAATCACTTAAATTTTGAGCCAGGAAACATTTCCTTCATGTGGAACAAGTATCACTTACCTCCATGGTGTGTGGAGGGAGGGAGAGGAGCTTTCACAGCAGTAGAAACTGACGGAAATAAAACCCCATCAGGGAAACCTCTTTGACTTCATTCGGAGGATGTCAGTGTGAGACCGAGTCCACGCTGGTGCTGCTGAGCACCACCGAGCATCGACACGCGTGACGAAGAGCACCCAGGCTGCTGTGGTATGGGGCTGCACATCACGTTCTTTCCGGACTTCATGGAAGAAGTTGGGGATTACTGGGGCCAAGAGTGACAGCACAGCAGGGAGGGCAGTTGCTTGCACGTGGCCGACCCTGGTTCGATCCCCCGGCATCCAATATGGTCCCCACCACCTCCAGGAGTAATTCCTGAGTGCAGGAGCCAGGAGTAATCCCTGAGCACCATTGGGTGTGGCCCCAAATGCAAAAGAGAAGGTGGGGGTTACTATCTCCCTCACTTCCCTTAGGGGTTGGGAATTAGGCTGATACCTCCTCACCCTCCAGGAGTCTGAGGCGTTTGTGTGTGTGTGTGTGTGTGTGTGTGTGTGTGTGTGTGTGTGTTTTCAGGAGTAGATAGGTGTTGCCTTAGACCTGGCATCAGAAGAGCCGTGGGCCCTAAGGACTGGTCCTCACCCAGGAAGCTGGCCAGGAAGGAGAGACCTCACTGCCCAAAGAGGCTGGCTGTGACCAAGCAAAGAGCAGAGAGAGCGCCAGGGGGCTTCACATCATCGTTTCCTCACTAATCTCTTCTCCCAGTTTGTCGGTCTGCGTCTTCCTCATCTAGCTGCTGGCATACAAAGAACGCCACGACCTAGCCCGCCAGAGTCATCGTCGGACACCCTGAGAGCTAATGGGCGAGGGAACGGCAGGCCCGGGAAAGCTGATGCTGCTGGTGCTGCTGTCAACCCCCCCACAGACATGCACACACATACAACACAGACATGCACACGCCAAACACACATACAAACACAGACATGCACAATGCATACAGACACACATGCACACATACCAGACATACAACGCACATACAAACACAGACATGCACACGCACATACAGACACATGTGCACACATACCAGATATGCAACACACATACAAACACAGACATGCACACATGCATACATGCACATACATAGACACACACTGCATGCACCAGACATGCAACACACAAAAACAGACATACACACGCCAGACATGCAAAACACATATAAAGACAGACATACACAATGCATACATGCACACACATACACATGTGCACACACCAGACATGCAACACACAGGTATGCACACATGCATACTGACGTACCCATGCACACACCAGACATGCAACACACAAACACACAGACAATGCACACACATACAGTAACACACGTGCACACACGACATGCAACACACATACACAGACATACACACAGACACACACACACATACACACCACAGACATGCAACAAATGCAAACATGCACCCGTGCATACACACATGTGCACACACACTACAGATGTACACAGACACACATGTGCCGACACACACACACACACATGGCAGTGGGGAACTAGGTTCATGACACTCTGTTCTGCTCCCGAGCTGCCCACTCGGAGCTGTGGGAAAGGGACGCGCCCCTGAAGCGGTTCTCAGGGTTCCAGCGCCCAACTGCTGAGTCAGCGGCTTCTCTCGGCTTCACCCCAGCTTGGCAGCACTAGACCTGCTGAGCTCCCCGTGAGCTCCCCGTCCGCAGGGACGTCACCTCCTGGAACCGCAGTTGCCAGCGCTCTTGCCCTCTCTCCTCCTCCTCCCCCTCTCTAGACTGTGGATCCTCTGCTGGCTCCCCCACCCGATGTGGTGTCTGGGTTGGTCCTCAGCCGTGCCTCGGGGTCCCCTCTGCAGCCCTCCAGCCCCACCCCTGCCCACTCTGACTCTCTTTCAGCTGCTGAAGCTCTGACCCTAACCGCGGAAAGTCATCGTTCTCCATTCGTTCTCGGGCACAGAGGGGCTGAGATGGAGCCGCCATAAAGACAGGCTGCCTGAGACCCATCATCGCTCGGCACAGGGGGCTCAGATGGGGCCGCCATAAAGACAGGCTGCCCTGAGACCCGCGGTCAAACCTCAGCAGGACAAACAGCTGATGCTTATCTAGCCAGAGCTGAGCCAGCCATGAAGATAAGGGTGTTATCAGACAGTTCTCACACTCCACAATATCTGACCACAGGGATAACAACCTCCCCCACCCTCCTCCCGGGGACAACTCATGCCCCCACTTCAGCCCCCCACTTCACCCCCGGTGGTATAGGACTGTCAGATCATCCTACAGCAAATGCAGAGGAATTCACACTCTGCAGGTGTGTGAGCTGGGCGTGGGGCAGCTGACAGGGTCCCCCAGGGGAACATCAGCTTTCCGCTCACAGGAAGCTCCCTGGGAGCCTTTCCCAGCATATCTCAGTCCCACACTCACCCCTCTCAGCTCCAGCTGGAGCTTGGGGTCTGACTCCCCAACCAGACACAGCCCCTGCCTCCTGCTGTCCGCCCCTTCCCACCCCCCACCCCCAGCCCCCACCAGCCACCCTTACCCCTGGCCAGCACTGCCCTTCTCCTCAGGTCACGCCCTCCTGCCACTCTACCCAGCAGGCAGAGTAAGCCTCTCTGTCGACCAGGCCCACAGAAAACGCACAAGTCACAGGGCCAGAGAGCCAGTGCAGGGCCTGGCACACAAGGACCCCAGCTTAAACTCTGGCACCACAGGCACGAGCACCCAGGCGTGACCCTGGCAGTCCCGAGCACCGGCAGGGTGAGCACTCAACTGCCCGAACGACCCTCAGGTCCCCTAGCACTGCTTAGGGGCTTCCCTCAAGAACCCTAAAAAACCCCTGAGCATAGCCAGGTGTGAACCAAAAGCCAAAAAAGCCTGAAAAAAAAAAAAAAAAAAAAAAAACTCAAGGGGCCGGAGGATAGTACAGTGGGGAGGGTGTTTGCCTTGCACACAACGGACTCAGGTTCGATTCCCAGCATCCCATATGGTCCCTGAGCACCACCAGGAGTAATTCCTGAGTGCAGAGCCAGGAGCAACCCCTGAGCATTGCTGGGTGTTACCCAAAAATAACAACAACAAAAAGGAAAGTTGATTCGCAGGAATTTTTCAGCTAAAAGGGTCAGTGGAGAGAAGAACCTTGGGAAGCCCTGGCTTGCCTCAGGCTGGGACCCTTCTCTGGGGGAGAGGGGGCCCTTCTCTCTCTCTCTCTCTCTCTCTCTCTCTCTCTCTCTCTCTCTCTCTCCTCTCTCTCCGGCTGTGGGAGCTCTTCAAGTCCCCTCCATCAGCACCCCCCATCAGCTTCTGGGGACAAAGACGGTCCCTCCCTGACACAGACACTTTATTATTCCTTCTGGCCACCACACCCAACTACCTTGTGTCAGATACCTTGGATTGAATGTTCTAATTAATTGTTCTTGAATGTTTTGGACACCCTCACCTCTCCCCGGAGCAACAAAGGAGGAAGCACCTGCCGGGGCTCAGCTGTAAACACATTCTGTTCTTTTCCCCTTATTTTAATTGTAAAATTGATTTCCTGCACCGTGGAATACTGCCAGTGGTCTTCACGCGCGACGCACTCCCACATCGCAGGCTCACCAGTGTCCACTTGGCTCCTCTGCCTCTGTCCCAGTGTCCACCTCCCCATCCTCCTGCCTTCCCCTGGTAAGCTTCAAACTGCAGACTTCCCTGGTTTCAGACTCGCAGACATGGGGCAGGGCTGCTACTGACTCTCCCTGTGCCCAGCTGCTCACGAGGCGCCCGGGAGGGATGGTGGGTTCTAGCCCTGGCCCACCACCCCAGCAGAGCCTCGCAACAAGCCAGACGACCCCCCCCACTCCATGAGGGCCTCCATTTTCCACATCCGGACTTCCCTCTCGTCAGAACTCCACCCAGCAAACCAGCCTATCACAGCCTGGCTCATCGAGTTCCACCCTGCAGCAGGCGGTTCATCAATAAATTCTGGACTCAGGTATGGTGGTCCAGAGACTCAGAGATGGGGCAGAGATGCTACTGAATCCCTGCCATGGAGCAGGTGCTCAGGAGGGCGCCCAGGAGGGATGGTGGGTTCTAGGTCCTGGGCCACCACCCGTGCAGGGAGCGTGCTGAAACAAGCCAGTACGACCAAAACCCAATCCATGAGGGCCTCCATTTTCCATTTATCCGATCTTCCCTCTCATCAGAACTCCACGGTAGTAAAACACTCTAACAAAGCCTGGCTCAAACGGCCGCTAACGGCCGCGTTCATCAATAAATTCTGGACTTAGAGATGACTACAAGAGTATGCTACCTGCACGGCAGAGCCTGGCAAGCTACCCGTGTTGTATTTGATGTACCAAATACCAGTAACAATTATAGACTTCATTCCGAATGGATTGAGGCTCTTTATGTTCCTGGAGCAAGCAGATGCCCTCTGGGCATCTACTAGCATGAGGCAGGACATATGGAGATGTTACTGGGGCCCGCACGAGCAAATCGATGATGAATGGGAAGACAGTGATACAGTGATAGTTTGTTTGTTTTCTTTATTGAGTAAGCCCTGGCAATGCTCATGGCTTACTCCTGGCTTTGCCCTCAGGAATCATGGGATGCCGGAAATTGAAACCTGGTCGGCAGCGTGCAAGGCAAACACCCTCCCCTGTACCCTTCTTTATCTAGTCGTCTGTTCTTTGGCATTCGGGTTCTTTCCAGATTCTGTCTATCGTGACTAGTTCAGCCGTGGATACAGCTCAGTAGTCAGACGAGGCATCACAGCAGCGGCGCCATATTCTTCACGGCCACATGACGGATGAGAGGGGTCAGAGACCTCCACATATGAAGAATATGAGTTCAAGGGAGTGGGTTTCTTTGATTTGTTGTTGTTGTGAAGCCACTATGATGGTACCCGGGGCAGTGCTCAGGGGCGTGGGGAATGAGGGTTGTGCGGACGGAACCCAGGACCCCCAGGCTCCAGGCCTGCCGCTAGGGAGAATGTCAGAAAGTGGAGAGGAGAAAGGGATCTGTCAGCAGACCCAAGAGGTAAGATGAGGAGTGGAAAATAGGAGCTTGAGTCACATGAGGAAGCAACCTTTCACGTGGGAGAAAGTTCTGGTGAGGTGGGAGTCGAAAGCCAAGCAAGAAAGAGAGATGGGTGCCCAGAGGCACCACAGAATTATCTTGGCCATCACTAACGCAGAGAGAGAGAGAGAGAGAGAGAGAGAGAGAGAGAGAGAGAGAGAGAGAGAGCGCACGTGTTAGGAATGGCATCGGGGACAGGTGAGGGAGGAGAGGGAAGACAGACCGCGGGTGGGGGCGCGGGGCAGGAGGTCCCAGAACACGCCAGCAAAGCCGCAGGCAGAGGGGTTGGGGAAGCCGTGATCTGAGGAGAAGGGAGAGTGACAGCGGGCACGTGAAGACCAAGGAAAGGAAAGGGTGGAAGTAGGGCAACAAGAAACAAACCAAAAGCTGATGGGATGCAGGTAGCAGAGGGAGTGACGTCACCCCCCCAAGGGCCAGAAGACCAAGTGGACTTAGGGGAGCTATTGTGGTCCAGGCTGAGGGAGGAGACTGAGGACAGACAGACTCTGCCTCCCGCACAGAGACCAAAGTGGCTCCTGGTGGTGACTGGCGGTGCCGGCTGGTGTGGAGGCCACTGGCTTTCCGCAAGTCTGGGACTGTCTGAGGCCAAGACCCGTCTCTGCCCCTTCTGCCCAGAGCCTGAGCCCCGTGTCCATTCCCAAGAGGCTGCGCAGAATGTCTCTGTAGGGTGGACGCTGCCTCCAGGTGCCCCGGGGCCACTTTCCTGCAAAGGAGCAGAAGCAGGAGCACAAGACAGTCTTGATTCCCAGGGACAGCTGGACTCGGACTCTCCAGGATGAATCTGGAATCTGGCGAGGTATGATCTGACTCAAGGCACATTGTTCTTCTGGTCTTTATCTTTTGTTGGGGCAGGGACACACCTGGTGGTGCTCAGGGCTGACTTCTGGCTCTGTGCTCAAGGATCACTCGGGGGGGTTCGGGGATCATGTGGTGCAAGGCAAGAGCCCTACCCACTGAACTATCTCTTTGGCCCCCTCTTCTGGTCTTTAGATGGGAAGAGCCTGACTCCGCTCCCAGCCCCTTCTCCAGGTGGGCAGCCAGAGGCCCTGGCGAGGGCGCAGGTGGTCAGGCCGTCTGCCTGGTCTTCGTGGTGGGTGGGGCCTCCATGCTAGCGTGACTCCATCACCTCAGCTGGACTCCATGGGATCATCTCCTGTGCCCGTCTGGCTTCTGCCTCTCTCCTCCTCCACGCCTCAGAGGGGGCAAAGTGGGGGCACATCTTGAGGGTCAGAAGAGGGGAAAAGGAGGAACTGGGGAAGGCCTGGCCCCCGTGAGCACCACAGGAAGTGACCGGAGACTTTCTCAGAACTCTTCAGGTGCCGGGAGAGGGAAGGAAACGTGGGCACATGGGTCGGGCGCAGGTCAGGCGAGGCGGGGACGTGTTCACTCTTCTCATTGGGACGCCCAGCTCAGATAACCGGGGAACCTCCTTTCCTGCTGAGAACCGGGCTGTAATCCCCCAGCTGAGGGTGGGCGAGGCACTCAGCGTGGCCAGGCCTCTGCTCCGGGAGCCTGTCGGGCCCGTCTAAGGGCAGGAAATGAGAGCAAGAGAGGGGCTTGGGCCAGGCGTGTCCCTGCTACAGTTCCTCCACAGTGCGAGGCTTCCAGCTGCGGACATCAGCTGCTGAACGCTCCTGACCTCAGCCCCAACAACACCGGCCTGTCCAAGCTCTCTGGGAAAAGGGAGTCACCAAGCCTTGCTCTCTCCTTTCTCCAGCCTGAGGCAGGGCACAGGCCCAAGGCACACAGCTTGGCTTTGCCCAGCAGCAAGGAGCTCTGGGGAAACTCAGGCTACAGTGCTCCCCTCACCCACCCGTCCCCCAAGTCATGGCCCCACACATTCCCTGGCCACCATTCCGGACACCAGTCACTTATATGACTTCCCATCAGTCACTTCTAAAAAAATGGGAATGAAGGGGCAGGGCTGGAGGCAGCACAGCAGAGTTGGCATTGCCCTGCACAGGGCGAACTTGGGTTCAATCCCTGGCACCCCATATGGCCCCGATCTACCAGGAGTGATCCCTAAGTGCAGAGTCAGGAATAGGCCCTGAGTGCCTCGGTGTATGTGGCCCCAAACCCAGAACAACATTGGGGCCGGAGCAATAGCCCAGCGGGTAGGGCGTTTGCCTTGCACGTGACCGGCCTGTGCCAGCCCGGGTTCGATCCCGGCATCCCATATGGTCCCCGAGCACCGCCAGGAGTAATTCCTAAGTGCAGAGCCAGGAGTAACCCCTGAGCGTCGGCGAGTGTGACCCAAAAAGGTAAAAAAAAAGCCCAGAACAACAAAATAAAGAAGGGGTGTGCACGGGGTAGGGAGAGGGCTCTGTGAGCAGGACGAGGTTCCTCCCTGGCACGAAGGAGGCCCCGTGCACAGGACAGGAGGTAACTTCTGAGAACTGCTGGGTATGACCAGAAAACCCCAAGAGGAGAGGGGGGAAAGAGGGAGGAAAGGGGGGGAAGAGGGGAGGAAAGGGGGAAGAGGGGAGGAGAGGGGAGCTGCAGGAGGAAGGGGGAGAGAAGGGGAGAGGGGGGAAGAAAGGCGAGAGGAAAGGAGAAAATAGGAGAGAGGAGAGGAGAAACAGAAGCGTGGAAAAGCAAACAGGGAAAAGAAAAACCATGGGAAGGGATGTCACGGCCACATTTGTGGGGGGGCGCCCTGGGTGCGCAGAACTTCCCTCCTGGCAGGACCTTCGGGATCACGGGGAGCAAACCCCGGCCAGCTGCACGCAAGGCGAGTCCCTCACCGCTGTCCTATCACTCCAGCCCTCACAGCCAGCCACAACCGGACGTGGGCACTGGTGTGGGCACTGCACCGGCACCTCCCTCACAGCAGAGGAGCCAGATTTCAGGGCTACCTCCCACACCCCGGGAGCCCTCTGTGCTCTGTGCACCTCACCAAGAGCCCTCGAGGGCCAGGGCGATGGGGCTTCAGCATCCACACTGGTTTGTTTGGGTTCAGGATTTCACCTGCAGCTTTCTGATGCCTGAATGTCAAGCACCTTTAGATAAGCTTTAGATAAGCTCTGAGCAAATACGTGACGTCTCCCAGCTGCAGGGGCAGCAGACATGAGCTCACCCACCTTCCTTGCATCAGCCATGCCTGTCTGTGGCCCGAGGGCCCATGAGCTCAGCAGTAGCTGGATGGAGCAGCAAACCCTGCAGGCCTCAGCGCAGGGGCCGCCCAAGTTTCATCACGGCAGTTTTAAGCTGTGAGAAGGTATGCATGGCTGCCCCCCTCCTTTGGGTAACCCTCAGCCACCTTTCACCCCATCAGTAGCTTCTCTGGCCCCTGCACCCCATTTATCTAATGCCCAGGGGTGCTTCCTTCTCGTGGCCTTCTCTGGCTGCTAACCTGTCACTGTCCTCTGACCCCATGCGGGATTCTGAGCTGTATGTTGGCCTGGGTACAGCTTCCAAGCGTTTGCCCAACCCCAAGCTAAGATTTGCTGTGAAAGAGTTTGCAGCTGTAACTACAATTCTAAGGAAAGGACTTTAGGAAGAAAGACAATCTGGGTGGGCCTGATTCTATTAAGACAAGCCTGCAGCGAGGGTGGAGAGACGGTTCCTGGGGATAGTCTTTTGCCCTGCAACCAAACTGCCTGAGAAGCTTGGTTCCCTCCAGCCCAACACCTGCGACTATTTCTGTTGTTGCCCAACACTGACTTGCTGTGCTCTCTCTCTCTCTCTCTCTCTCTCTCTCTCTCTCTCTCTCACACACACACACACACACACACACACACACACGGCTGTATTGCACTGGAGAATGCATACGGGGTGGTTGTGCCTGGTGGCAGCGTGGCTGGGATTGTGCTCAGCCCATGCAGGGCGGTGCGAGGGATCCAACTCTGGGCTTGCAAGGCTAATGCTCTGCCCCTGAGCCATCCTCGGGCCCTGCCCTCCAAAGTTTGGATTTGCTTTTGGCCTCATAATTGTGTCAGCCAATTCACAGAAATAAATCCCTTACCTATAAACATAGGTATGTGTGTTCCAGTGACTCTGGTCAACTAAACCTCCCCAGTGCTGATGTTCTAACACTCAGAACCCGTGAATGTATTGTCTAACGTGTCTTTGCAGATGCTATTAAGGTTCTTACAATGAGAGAGTATCCTGAATTATCCAGGCGGGTGAAATAAAATCACAAGGATCATTGTAAGTAGTCAAAGATCCCAAAACCAGAATAAAACACCAAAGGAGAGAGATATTATGACACTAACCTGCTGGCTTTGAGGATGGAAGAGGGGCCCCCAGCCAAGGAATGCAGGCAGCCCCTGGGGTCAGTCCGAGTGCGGGAACAGGTGCCTGCCTTGCCTGCCACCTCTGCCTGTGTTTCCTTCCTAGCGACATGCTATGTGTTGGTAACTTTGGAAATTCTACCCTGTTCAACCACGTCTATCACCTCTCCCTTCTCTTCTCTGGTCTCCTTTCAAGACTTAGGTGCGATGTTATCATCCCTGTCTCCTTCCTCCTGCGTCATTCTCCCTGTGCAGCGCCTGGGAGGGCTTCTCACCGCTCTTCCACCAACATTACCAGTGAATGCAGATGTCATTAAATGAAAGAACTTTTTGGTTTGGTTTGGTTTGGGGGCTACACGTGGCAGGGCTGGAGGGGACATGTGGCAACGGAACCCAGACCGAAACCCCCAAAAAAACATGTGCTCCTGCCCTTTCGGGTCATCTTCTCAGCCCTAGATTTTAAATTGAGGAGAGGATTTTATTTTATTTTGGCCTTTTGGGTCATACCCAGCGATGCTCAGGGGTTACTCCTGGAGGCTCTGCACTCAGGAATTTCTCCTGGCAGTGTTCGGGATCATATGGGATGCCGGGGATCAAATCCAAGTTGGCCACATGCAAGGCAAACATCCTACCCACTGTACTATGGTTCTGGCCCTGAAAGGACTTTAAATTGGGAACATTTAAAATTTGGGGATATTTTAAACTGGGGAAGGATTAAGGATTTTATTTTATATATTTATTTATTTTTAAAAATTTTGGGTAACACCCAGTGATGCTGAGGGGTTACTCCTGGCGGTGATTGGGGGACCCCATGGGATGTCGGGATCAAACCCTGGTTAGCGGCATGCAAGGCAAATGCCCTACCCACAGATATAGTTCTGGCACCAGGATTAAGGATTCTAAATAGGAGAAATATCTAATCTTATTGTATTATTTTTTATTCTATCCATCTTTAAATTTCTAGAATTCCTATGTGTTTCTTGGATCTGCATGCTATTTTCTATTTCTTCTTGCACCTCTATATATACATATATCTTTTTTTGGTTTGGGGCCATACCCGTGATACTCAGGGTTACTCAGGAACTACTACTGGCAATGCTTGGAAGACCATATGTGATGCCAGGGATTGAACCCACATTGACTATATACAAGGCAAGCACCCTACACTAGAATATCTCTCTGGTCCTCCTTTATATTTATTATGTTTTAGTTAGGGATCTATGCCTGGTGATGCTCAGGGCCGACTCCTGGTTCTGTGCTCAAGAATCACTTATAGCTGTGCTCAGTGAACCATATGTAGTACCAGGGATGGCCCTAGGTTGGCCACATGCAAGACACTTTTTTTTTTTGCTTTCTGGCGGGGCCCCCTGGGCTTCCGCCACTCTTTATCCCCTGTACTATCTCTCTGATCCTTCTTTCAGTGTTCCATTATCTCAAATTTTTTTTTCTTTTTTGGGTCACACGCAATGATGCTCAGGGGTTATTCCTGGCTCTGCACTCAGGAATTACCCCTGGCTGTTCTGGGGACATAGGGATGCCAGGAATAGAACCCAGGTCGGCCATGTGCAAGGCAAATGCCCTACCTACTCATGGACTATCACTCCAGCCCCTATCTCAAACTCTCAGGGTGCTAGTTTTCATTAATACAGATAACTGCTACTTGTTCATGGTGGGTTCACTCCTGGGGGTACCTTTTTATTCAAGCCTGTTCCAAGCGACTGTCTTTTGCTGGCCTGAGGTGGGAAAGCATGCCTCCTCCCCCTCTCCCCACCCCAGTTGTTTTACTCTTGAGTCTACCAATGGCAAAGTTACCACCAGCTGAGAACCAATTTCTTAGGCTAATTAATTTGCTTAGCTAGTCCCATACCTCATGGGTAACTTCCTTCTCCAATTCCCCATGAATTGGGGGTTTGACTTCCCAAGGAATGTTCTTATACCCAGAAAAGAGATTCCTTAGCTCTCATCGCAAAGCGCTGCAGCTCTGCGCAGGAATCCAAGTCCGGCTCCCGTGGTGTCTGTGGCATCTGGGGAGACTAATTCTTGTCTCCATTAGAAATCTCTGCCCCTCCCTGCCCCACCGGCCCAGTCACAGCGCACTGGGTCCCCTCATCCCATGCCGTGGGGGGGGGTCATCTGCACACCCACCGTTCTGGGGTTCAAGCTCTCCTCTCCTGTGCCTGAAGCTGTGACTTTCCTTCTTGCAAACCCAGCTATGCATTTAGATCTCTGGGTTGCTCTGACCTGCAACCCTCCAGGTGTGTGTGTGTGTGTGTGTGTGTGTGTGTGTGTGAGTATGGGAGGGGGCCCATGTCACAGGTCTCTGTCCCATCGTTTCTGTTCCGTGACTTATTGCTTCAGGATCATCTCAGCCCAGTGCCTCTGCCTGACTCACGGACACATTCCCCTTGCACAGGTTACGTGTCACAACCACAAAGGCATCTGTGACCCTTCAGCAGGTATCCCCGGCAGGTGGGTTCTGGTCTATCTCTAGCCTCTTCTCCCAGTTCTTTTCTCTTACTTGGGGGGGGGGGGGGAACATGTCAAATTTATTGGTGCATCTGCCCTTTTGCTGTGCTCCTCGCTGACGTGATGGATGATTACCTGTAAGTGCATGAACTAGCAGGCGGCTGTGCTCGTGCATTCCAGCAGGGCCCAGGCCCCTGCTGCTTACAACAGTGCTTGCAGCTGCCTGGCACATAGTAAAGGGTCAATTAAGGCCCACCACATGCCTGGGTGAAAGCCCCCCCACCACCACACCAGGGACGGGGATGATGCGCCCCATCCTCCTTCAAGTCCAGGCCCCGGGCAACTTCTCAAATCCTATTCCAGCTTCTGTGACCACAGCCTGGCCCACAGGCCGGCTCTTCCTTCCTGGCGCAGAGCCCATCAGATAGCTCTTCCCTGAGAGGTCTGGCCAGCCCCAAGGGCTGAATTCCCGAGTTCTGAGCCAGTCCTGGGAGCGGGTACCAGAAGAGCAGAGAGGACTTCCTGGACAGAAACACCCCTCAATCCTCCCAGGAAAGAAACTCTCCGACATTCTGACCTCGTGCCATGCGGGCGAGTCTGTTACCTGACTCTGCCTCCCGCATTAGGAAGCCACTAAACACAGCTTATTCTCCTGGGGGTGAAAACAGACCCCGGAACGGTCTCTTTCAGACAGCCTCGCCACCCTGCTCTGCCCTCGGGAACCTGCAGTTCCCACAGTCCAGCATCTGTGCTGTCCATCCCACTGTCTGTCCTGCCCCCCCGCCTGCCTCACTGTCACACAAACACTTTGGTCCTTCAGACCGTCGGGCACAGGGCGGGCTGCCTACTTACAGTTTCCATCACATTTTCCCAAGTCATATCTGACAGCTCTCTACTTTGGTGACAACCCTCCAAAGACTTAGCTCTTCAATGTCCCTCCCTTTCGTCTCAGTCACTAGTCAGGTCGTTGCTCCTCGTACGTCACAGGACAGATGGCATTCCCACCCTCCTCCCAGGAAGAGCATCTAAGCTGCTGCTGTGTCCACCCTGCCTGGGTCCCGGGTCCCACTGCTGCTGTGCCTGTTCTCTATCAAATGGAATGAGCTAGGGCCTTCGACCCCCAAAGAGGGAGACCCAGACACAACCTTGCTGCTCTGCCAGGGTGGCCTGGGGCATCCTGGAGCCCACCAGCTCCGCTGCTGGAAGCTTCTGTTTTCTCCTTCCCCCAGGCCCTGGAGATGAATCTCCATGGTGGGCCCTGAGTGTCTCTGATTGGAGCCTCCCCAGGCAGAATGAGACAGACGGTTACTCTCCAGTCCTGCCAGTGTCACAGCAAGGAAGGCCAGTGACTCGCTCATGTCAATCCACTCAGACTCCCGTGGTTACAAGACCACAGGCCTAGGGCTGGGGACGTGGCTCAGCAGGCGGCACATGACTTCCCTGTGGAGGACCCACACACACACACACACACACCCCACACACACAATTCCTGAAAGTCCTAGGGTGTGGAAACCCCTCAGTTCTGACCAAATGGAGGTGACTGTTCCCTCTAGGAAGCAGAAAGCTGACAGGCGGTTTTCTGGGGACCCTCTTAGCAGACGGTGGCTCAAACGTGGCTGGGAAAGCTGGAACTCGGCTCTCCCCAGGCCCAGCTGACCATAGGCCTCCCAGGAGGACAGATGGGTTTTGGGAGTGGGCCCATCACCTCTGGGGTCCCGAAGCAGCCGAATGAGACTCGCTGCCACACTAGCTGCCACCTTCGCTGTCCGGACGCTGGGATGCTACTTCAAGACCAGATTAACAGAGCAAAACGAGTTTGAGCCCAGGTAGGCAGCTCCCAGAAGCAGGAATCACTGGGAATTCGTCAGATGGAGCCAGGGTCGGCCCTTCCCCCTCCATTTTTGTCGAGGCCTGGTGGCCGCCCAGGAGCTGCCCTGGGGCAACCAGCCAGAGCATGCAGTCTCAAACTGCTGACCATGAGGCTCCTAAGTCCCGCGGCCGCTTGCAGCTGCACGGTCCATCAAACTAGTGGAAACAGTTATGTCCTTAATGTACTGCATTCTACGATGTATAAGAAAGTTAGACAGGAGGAGAGATAGAGAGGAGAGAAAAGACATACAGAACCCGCCAAGTAGTTGAGGTGTGGGAGGGGAGGAGGGGGGACATTGGTGATGGGAGATGGGTTCGGGTGGAGGGATGGGTGTTGGAACACTGTAGAACCAAAACTCTACATGAGCATCTTGCAATTGTATGTCTAAAAGTGGTGTAATATAATTTGGGGGAAATAAAAAGAAGCAGACCGTGAACAGCAATACCTGGTAAAGTTTCCCATGCGGGACACTAAATAAAGCGTCGAGGAGGAGGAGGGCCTGGAGGAGCAGCCCCACGGCCGACAGTGACTGCCTCGCAAGCTCCCCGCCCCAAATGTCACACGTGCCCCGAGCACAGTCCTGGGAACTTTGCTCTGCGTCATCCCTGATGGACAACACTATGCACAGCTGTACCACAGCTGGTGTGTCTCAGCCCCACAAGAGACATGAGACCCCACCATTGAAGGAAGTGTTGGTGTCACTTCCAAGGAGTACAAACCAGCTATCCCGAGCCATCTCTGTGTGTTGTGTGTGTGTGTGAGAGAGAGAGAGAGAGAGAGAGAGAGAGAGAGAGAGATAAAACCGTGCCCAACCAGCTGGCTAGCTAGCAAGTTCACCACATGAACTAGTCCTGACCGTGAGCTGTCCATATTTTATTCCCCGAACTCCTGTGTTCGACTGAGGAGCCACACCCAGAAGATATGGTACAGTCACTCCGTGCATCAGTGTGAGACTGGGATGGGGGAGGTGCAGGGGAGTTCAGGGAGGAGGAGGAGGGAGGAGAAGGAGGAGATGGAGGAAGAGGAAGAAAAGAAGAAAAAGGAGGAGAAAGGAGGAAGATGGAGGAGGAGAAAGAAAGAGGGAAGAGGAGGAAGAGGAAGACGATGATGACATAGAAGAAACGTTCAACAACTAGAGTTTAGTGCAGTTATTAGATATGACACGAAGAGTGGGGTTCAGAAATTCAAAACTTGATTACTTAGACTCCATCCAAGTCAGGACTTGGGGCAGGAGGCGCGGCTCCCGGCAGAGCACAGGCCTGCTCGTGTGAGTCTCAGCTGGAAAACTGCCCGGTCCACAAGCAGCACTGCTAACTCAGAGACTGACCTTTCAATTTTTATTTTGGGGACCACTTCCAGAAGTGCTCATGGGAAACCCTAAAACAATAACAAAATCAAAAGTCTTGTGAAAGAAGATAGAAAAAAAACTACAGAGGGAGAAAATATTTGCAAACCACATGCCCCACAAGGACTTGTAGCCCATATAAATTACTATGTTAATAAAGAGAATTCCAGGATCACAGTGATAGCACAGAGGGTAGGGCATTTGCCTTGCATGTAGCCAACCTGGGTTCTACCCCAGTTTCCCATATAGTCCCCTGAATGCCGCCAGGAGTATTCCTGAGTGCAGAGCCAGGAGTAACCCCTGAGCATTGCTAGGTGTGACCCAAAAAGCCAAAAAATATAAATAAAAATAAAGATAATTCCATTAGAAAACAGATAAAAATACAGACATATCATCAATGTAGATGATAAAATATGGCAAAGAAGAGTAAGATAAGCCTTTGGAGCCAAAGTACAGCAGGTAGGGCGTTTACCTTGTGTGCTGCTACCGACCAAGGTTCCCCAAACACCTCCAGGAATAATTCCTGAGTCTGCACACAGGTATAACGCCCAAGAGAATTAATTCCTCAGGAGTAACCCCTGAGCATTGATGGGTGTGACTCAAGAAAAAAAATAAAGAAAAGCCTTTCCATATCATTCGGTATCAGGGAAATATAAGTTAAGCTCTCAATAAAATGTTGCTATATTCCTATCAGAAGTAGGTATATGAACTGCTATGAAGAGTAATGATGTCAGGACTGGAGAGATAATTCAATGGGCGAGCCACCTGCCCTGCATGCAGAAGGCCTGGGTTCAGTGTGGGTACCCTGAGCACCCTAGCGAGTAACCTCTGAACCCTGCCAGGTGTGGCTTCAAAGCAAAAACAAAAAACGCAATGAAAAGTGACCAACACACGCTGACAAGGGGGGAGAAACTCATGTGCTTGCTGTTTGGGCAGGTGCGGAGGGCACAGCTACTCTGCAAGGCCTTTCTTTAGATGATCCACCTGCCGCTGGCCAGAGTTAGCACAGGGGTTCAGGGACTGACCTTGCACACGGCTGACCAGGCTGCTGTCCCCAAACACAACCAGGAGCGATGCCTAAACAGAGCCGAGAAGTAAGGCCCCGAGCACCAAGAGCGGAGGCCCAGCCCGTTCCTCACCACACAGACATCCAGCAAATGGCATTTACTTCAGATAAACGGAAAATTCTCACAACATGGCCTGGAGCAGCTTTATCTGCAATCACCTGGGGACATTCCAGCAGGTGACAGTCTCAGCTAGACAGTCTCTAGCTGAAGGGTCACACGAATGACAAGTGACGGTACATCCACGCCGGAATGACTGCCCAGCAGCAGTGGACAGATGGCAGTGTGCCCAACTTGGCCACATCTCAAAGGCATCTTATCGAACGGACAACGCCCCAGTGGTCACACGCGACGGGACTCTACGTCTGACAGAGAACAAGAGCATGGACACTTGAGCAGTGGCCGAGGGAGAGGAAGGGGCAGGGGTGGTAGGGGTGGGGCAGGAAGTTCCACATCTTGCGGTACC
>JAJIBD010008592.1:22500-109191 GCA_021461705.1 Cryptotis parvus | reverse complement strand
AAAGAAACTTTGGTATATCTACACAATGGAATACTATGCAGCTGTTAGGAAAAATGAAGTTATGAAATTTGCCTATAAATGGATGGACATGGAGAGGATCATTTTGAGTAAAATTAGCCAGAGAGAGACAGATATAGAATCACTGTATCACTGTCTTCCCGTTCATCATCGATTTGCTCGAGCGGGCACCAGTAACATATCCATATAATCTGTCTCATGCAAGTAGAGCCCAAGGGCACCTGCTTGCTCCAGGAATATAAAGAGCCTCAAACCATTCCATCAGGTAGTGGGAATGAGGTCTAAAATTGTTACTGGTATTTGGCATATCAAATACGACATGGGTAGCTTGCCAGGCTCTGCCGTGCGGGTAGCATACTCTTGTAGTCATCTCAAAATCCAATATTTATTGATGAACCGGCGCAGGATCACGTAGGGCCGCTGAGGCCGGGCTGTGATAGGCTGGTCTGCAGGGTGGAGTTCTGACGAGATGGAAGTCCGGATGTGGAAAATGGAGGCCCTCATGGAGTCGGGGGTCGTCTGGCTTGTTGATTTGGAAAACAATATGGACATATTGTTTTGGAAAACAATATGGACATTCCTCCAAAGACTAGGAAATCGAGCTCCCATTTGACCCAGTCATACCACTCCTGGGAAGCCTAAAATACGCAGGCTTGTTGATATAGAATAACTGTATTTATTTGCATGACATAAATATATATGTACATATTATAATACAATATCCAAGGTCAGGCGAAACATGGAACAGGAGGTCTTGTCAAAGGTGGAAATTATCACAAACGTGTGGGAGTCAGAAGCTAGATAAGACAGAGAATGGAACAGTGTGCTGATAATTGTCGAAAGTGCTGATACCAACCTAGAACTGAGCAGAACATACAGACAAAAAGATACACATGACAACCTCTTAATGTATGTATTGTAATCCTCAATGTGGAAGGGAAGGAAAAGAGAAAGAGGGAGAGAGAGAGAGAGAGAGAGAGAGATAGAGAGAGAGAGAAAGAGAAAGAAATTAAGAAACCTGCCACAGAGGCAGGCTAGGGAGGGGGAGGGAATCGGTGACTTGGTGGTGGGAAATGGGAACTGGTGGAGGGATGGGTGCTGGAACAATATATGACCGAAACCCAAATATGAACATCTTATGAACATCTTTGTAACTGTATATCTCACAGTGGTATAATAACATATTTAAAAAATTAAAAAATAAATAGAAATTTGCTATCATTGAAGGATTTGGAACAGAATAAAGAAGTGACATAATTTAACTTATATTTCTAATTTAACTTATATTTCTATTTATTTTTGGTGAGGGGCACACCGGGCAATGCTCAGGGGTAACTCTGGCTCTGTGCTCAGGAATTACTCCTAGTGATACTCAGGATATTCAGGGGACCTACCATCTGAGATGCTGGAGATAGAACCTGGGTCAGTCGCATGCAAGGCTGTGCTATTGGTCCAGCCCATTAGGGTTTACTCTTGGCTCTGTGATCAGGTTATCACTTCTGGTGGAGCACTGGGGACCATTTGGGGTGCTGGACGCTGGACTTGGGTCAGCTACACGCAGAGCAAGCCGCTATACTGCTATAATATCTCTCCAACTCCACATTGAATTTTAAAGATGATACAAAAAGGAATGTAAAAACCACCTACAATTTGGAATTATTGTTTATATGTTCAAATATTATTTTAGAGATTGAGATCTTATAACATGTTATAGGACTTCCCCCTTATCATAACTCCACCCAGCAGACCAGCCTATCACAGCCCTGCTTGAGCGGCTGCAAGCGGCCATGTGGTTCATCAATAAATCCTGGATTTAGAGATGACTACAAGAGTATGCTACCCGCACTGCAGGGCCTGACAAGCTACCCGTGTCGTATTTGTATGCCAGATACCAGTAACAATTATAGACCTCATTCCCATGACCTGATGGAATGGTTTGAGGCACTTTATGTTCCTGGAGCAAGCAGATGCCCCTGGGCTCTACTTGCATGAGACAGGACATATGGAGATGTTACCGGTGCCCGCTCGAGCAAATCGATGATGAGCGGGAAGACAGTGATACAGTGATTCTAAAGTGCCCACCAAGCAGATGAGTAGATGAAGAAGCTGGGGTGGACATACATAATGGTAAACTGCTCAACTATACCAAAAAAAAAAAAAGAAATATTGCCTATTGCTACAACATGGGTGCAACTGAAGAGTTTCCTACTAAGCTAAGTTGGAAAAAGAAAAATAAATACTAGATGATGCCAGACATAAGTGAGAAATAGAGAAATAAAGCAAAGA
This sequence comes from Cryptotis parvus, assembly GCA_021461705.1. Classification (NCBI taxonomy): domain Eukaryota; kingdom Metazoa; phylum Chordata; class Mammalia; order Eulipotyphla; family Soricidae; genus Cryptotis; species Cryptotis parvus. Next base: position 106,887 of record JAJIBD010008592.1, on the reverse strand, counting down.
AGGGACCACTGCCAATGAAATCAACCCCTTGGACTCTAACAGGACAGAGGTTACCAATGCAGGGGGCAGGAGGAGAGAAAGGTTGCAGGAACAGTGGGGGAGGGCTATTGGCACTGTTGTGGTGCATGTGGCCCAGTGACATTGCACAGCTGGCGTATGAGAATGAGCATGCTTATTTATCAACCATGTCGTCTCCATAAAAACAAAACAAAACAAAACACATCAATACATACAATACATACATAAAAGCTTGTCTGATAGCTATGCTGAGAACCAGATGTAGAAGCAGAAGCTGAAAGAACAGCCACTGAGGAAGCCTGTGACCATGCTGAGAGAGCAGGCAGGGAAGCAGAGGTGAGACTGGAAAGGATTTTCAAGCACAACCAGCACGGCCTACTGATGAGTCATTTGTGAATGAACAGAAATAAATGCGTTGAGAACTCCACAATCTTGCATTTCTTTGGTTTTGTTAGTTTGTGGAGTGTTAGGGGGCCACACCCGGTGGAGCTCAGAGCTTACTTCTGGTGATGCACTCCAGGGGATTATTCCTGGTGGTGCTCAGAGAGCCATACTGGGTGCTGGGGATTGAACCCAAGTCAGGCATGTGCAAGGCAAGCACCTCCCAACTGTCCTATCTCTCCAGTCCCAATTTCTTGCATTTCTGATACAATTTCCTTCCTTTACGGGAGCTCAGGGACTCCTGTCATTCATTGTGGGGATCTTCAGTTAGGAATTAACACCCTTGGAAGGCAGCAATCATGATTTTGCCTGGAGTTGCCTAAGGGAAACCTTCCCTCCCGCTGTAAGATATAACAACAGGCCCAGATAATGCTCACAGGAAAGATCTAAGCTTCTGGGTCAGAGTCAGGGTTCAAATCCCCAGAAGAACACTTGGAAGCCAGCAACCATGGGAAACAACAGCCCCTTAAGTCTTCTTTTCCCTATTGGCGAGATGTAAGCAGTTGTGCCTTTTCAGGAGCGAAACAAAGACCAACGACAAAAATCCAAACACATAAGCTGCTCCATCCTTAAAGCTGCCCCTTCTACCTCCCTGGTCCCCACATGGTAGGGGAGTGAGGCAGGAAGCCAGGTCACCCTACGGTAGTCTCCAGGCAGGAAAGGTGCCTGAGCAGAGGCTACTGGTTTGATTCTAGCTGCTCAGAAGCTCCTCTAAGCTGGCTCTGTTTCCGGAGTCGGCTGGAGGCCCCTCATAGGAGCAGCAGCCTGGGGAAAATGAGTGAAAAACAGGAGCTGAGCTTTGAAGCCCACCATGGTGCTGAGCTGCTCCTCCTCCCTGCCCAGGACGTTCCCCAAAGGCGGAAGCTACAAAGAGAATCTGCAATGAGCAATCGAGGGACAGCCCAGAGCCAGGATTTGTATCAACAGCTTAATTCTCTGCTTTCTTGTCAGCCTGATGGCTGGCAGCGAGGATAATTTGAAATGAAGAATGTTTTTTCAAGAAGGAGCAAGAGTCCCTCGTCTGAAACTAATTTGTTGTCCAAAATTGTACTGCAGAAGTTGTTTGGAGAAGCCGCAGATTAAGTTGTGCATAAAATACAGCCAACTCTTGATTATCCACACTCATGGATAAGCCAAAACAACAAGACACCTCCAACGATTTCTGTTTGGTTTCATAACACGGGGCTTGTTTTCCCTCCACATTTTTCAGTTTTAGCATTTAATTGTCTTCAGGGTATCATCAAAGAGCTAAGGGATCTATAACCTTCCGTTAATTGCAAAACAACCAAGCTTCCAGCAGCTCGGCCTGCCGGCCAGGAGGCTCCTGGATGGGTTTATAAATAAAAATACAATGCAGTACACTATGAAAGAAAAAGAAAGAACTGAAGAAGCAGAATAGGGGGTTTGCGCTTTTCCGTTCACAGACCAGGAGAGGTGATTGAGAATATTAGACCCCAGAGGCGAGATTCCCCGAGTTCAAACCCCACCTCTCCTTGCTCACGTGACTTAGAGAGCTCCATTCAGCCTCTCACTCCCCAGGCCTGCTTTCTCCCACCAAGAGACAGGAATACTAGCAGCCGGAGCTGCTGCCTGGAGTGAAGTTTCAGTACTGCCCTGAGGATTCCCAAGCCCCTCTCTGCAGTGTATTTAGCCCAGGGTCTGGCCCACAGGATGCTTCTGAGGGCTGTAAAATTCCTGGCAGTTCTGACATGCGTTTAGTTACCATCTCAGCAAGCTGCAAATATCCTGCTACTGAGTATAGTGGCGACCACTGAAGGACCCCCCAAGGGCCTATGAGCAGCCCCAACAAGCCCCCAGAGGACTGTTGAGGCAGGTTTCAGAGGAGGAGTTCCCTGAAGCTGAGGCTAGGCAGTGAGGGAGAGCCCAGGACAGCTGTCAGCGCCTGTGTGCTGAGCAAACAGCACCCCCTCCCCATCCAATCCTAATTATCCTGCCTAATGGGGGAAAGCGATTATGATTCATGGAAAATTAGCCATTAGCAGCTGGGCTTGGGAAAGCAAACAGTCGCCCCAGGCTCAGCGCACACTGCAGGTCAGGAGAGAAGCCCAGGTGGGCTGGGACCCATGAACAGGGGCCAGGCCCTCCAAGCCTGATGCTGCCATTTGAGAAAGGATGTCAAAAGACCTGCAGCCCACTCAGACACACATCTGCGAAGAGAATTGTGGATAGGAATAAGAAGGCGGACCCCAGGAGAGTGAAACCAGAGCCAGAGTTCATCTCAGCCACCCCCAGCCTCTGAGCAACCCGAACAGATCAAAGAACCCAGAATAGTCAATCAGGTCAGGGTGATGTTTCAGAGTAACACCCTGGAGTTAGGCAACCCAGATTTTTTGGTCTGACCCTGCCATTACAGAAGCAATAGCAGCGACAGTCACAGCAATGGAAGCGACTGTGGCAGTCACAGGAACAACTTTCACATGACCAGGTTCTAGGCTGAGCTCTTTGCGTGATGAGGTCATCCAGTCCTCAAGGTGTTCTTCGGGTTCAGATTTTACAGGGGAGGAAATGAGTCTCCCAGCTCTACAAAATAATCGAAAGTGGGGGGCAGGAGCAATAGCACAGCGGGGAGGACATTTGCCTTGCACACACCCTACCTAGGTTCAATCCCTGGCATCCCATATGGTCCCCCAAGCACTGCCAGGAGTAATAATTCCTGAGTGGAGAGCCAGGAGTAAACCCTGAGCATTGCTAGGTGTCACCCAAAAACAATCAATCAAACAGAAAGAAGATGGGAATGAGAACAGGAGTTAAGCACAGGCATTGTATGCAGTTGACTCGGTTTGATCCTCGGTACCAGCTGGCATAGCCAGGAGTGGCACTGGAGGCCCCAAATCACTGCCGGGTCACCTGGATACCCCCAGGCCATAGGGCCCGAACAGCATCTACTCCTCAGACCCTGCATTGAGCCACCAGCCTGGTTGACTAAATTTCCAGGATGGTTCTCAGGCCTCCTGAGTACCCACTTGGGAAGTATAAAATATTTAAAGGAATAGGCTTCAATCACCCAGAAAATAACTGAGCTATCTGGCATTTGACTGAAGTCTGTGTCATTCCAAAGCCCCTGCTCTACCCACCCACCAGGGCCAGCCACTGCAGCAGAGAACAAGCAGGCTTGTTCTGTCTGGGAAAGGAGCTGTCCCTAGGTAACTCGGACACCCATGAGGCGGCTTTCAGTTGGCTTTCAGGCAGGCCTCAGCCCAAGGGTTTCAGACCTCAGAGCTCCAAGTGCCTTCCTTACCGGCTTCACTATTGTAATAGATTCTTCACCTCCAAGAGGGGCAAAAATGCCATTTCCTGAGCAAAGGATATGTGTCATGGACTACACAGGTGCAGAACTCAGACTGCTGCCATGAGCGATGATGGCCCCCTGCCCAGAGCGTCTCCACTGGGGGAGACTCCATGTCTCTCCTCCAGTCAGCTCAGGGCCTGTCCTTTTGAGCTTCTTAGAGCTCTCTCTCTTCCAGATGAGCTCAAGCGTCCCTGGTGAGGACCCCTTGAGTCAAACCCAACCTGGAGAGAGGGCAGAAAAGAGAGTTGGCTGCTAGAGACAGGTTTGGCATCTGGATGGGCATTTGAGAGTCATCTATGCTGGACTGGATGACCCTGTCCCGCTCATGGTCTCTCGACAGCAGAGCTTTTATTGTCAGGAGCAGTTTTCTAGCTCTCCATAGTCCTCAGTCCTCCCTCTATCACCCCACCTCCCAGCATCTCGCTACCACTGTCTTCCATGCCCTCCTGCCTCCACACCACCAGGCTGCTCTCCTTCCTCCTTGCACAAAGCACCGGTCAGAAGGTAGCCAAGGTGTGAGGAACAGTACAGAGCGTATTGTTCAACCCCTTGTGTTTTGAGTACAGAACAGTCTGGTGGTGGGAAAGGAGCAGCTGTTCTACTCAGAACTCTGCCTGGGCCTCAGGGCCTTGACTTCCTGTTCACTTGTGCTTCCTTCCAGAAGGAAGATGCTCAAGGTCCGGGGCCTTGACTTCCTGTTCACTTGTGCTTCCTTCCAGAAGGAAGATGTTCAAGGTCCAGGAGCCAGCATAGTGCATAGCACCCAGGACCTTTTCAGCAGTGAGGGCTGATGAGAAGCTGTCCTGTCTTCCTGCTTTCTCCCCCTCTGGCTGGTGGGAGGGACTGAGCCTGAGATCAAGTCATTTCTAGTCAGTTTCCCCCAGAGGAAGAGAGCGCTCTTGAGACTCAAGTGTCATGCAGGAAGTGGACTCTAGCCCACAGAGACCTTCAGCCCCAAGAAACAGGTCATGTGTAATTAGATGAGCTCCTAGAGGCTGCCTTCCCACCCCAGTTCTTAACCCCCAGTTCCCTGGCCTTGGCTCTCAGAGCCCTCTTAGACCTCTGTGAGAAGAATTTCCCCTCATCAGAGAGTAATTGCCTGGGCTCCCCTCACTTCTAATCAACCAGCCAAGGTATTAGTTCCTAGGAGTGTGATTGATTTCCAGGGACTTAGAACTTAATTACATTTTTGAAATGTCTGTTTGGAATCCTCAGAGAAGCAAGACACTTTCTGTTCTTGAATTTACATTGTAGGAGGGATTCCAGCATATGGAAAACACACCATTCATCCTTCCTAGGGCTGAGGCAAGGCTGTTCCACGGCCATCTGCTTGCACCTTTCCTCCCTTGGAGTTCGCACCTCCTGGAGGAGGCCAGAGGAAAACTTGGAAAATCTCATGGCAGCCCTCCTCACATGAACAACCACTTGATGAGATCCAAGGGAGCAAAAGTCCTGACAGGAAGACTAAGCTGTCACCTCCAATGTCTGCAGGCCCCAGCCAGCCACCTCAGTCGAATAAAGCTGGACCCAGCCTGTGGCTTCCATCTCAACTTCAGATTGAGATTTTTATTGTGTATTTTTGAAATTTATTGTTATTCTTTTTTTCAACCTTTCAATAACAATACTTTTGTATTTCATTTTTATTATTCTAATCGCCATCAGCATCATCCTTTATAACTTTTAATTATAGACCCAGTATGTGCCTGACCCTCTGAAATACGTTGCCCCCATCAGCTTGCTCCATGCTCATGCCTCGACTGCCTGTTAACCAAGGAGAAAACAGTGCCTTGGAGGGTTGTCAAATCATTCAAGATGGCGACTCTAGACTGAATCAACCTGAGCTGCCAGTGCTGCCTCCATCCCTCAACAAAATTAGTTCATAGTCCAGCTCACTATCTTCTTTATTTCTCTGCCTACCAGTTAGGACTCTGCCTCCCCCAGGGCCACCCTGCCTGGGCTGGCTGTTCCCCTCAAGCTGCCCTCTCTTCCCCTGGCATGATAGCCTGAGTACTGTTTGGCTTTTCACAAACTCCTGATACTATCATAAAGCAAGAGGATTGCTTTTCTACAAGCGTAAAATTGCATCAAAATCAAAAGCTTGAAAGAGTCACAGGTCCAAGGTGTCTGTGGTTTTGCAGTTCTGACCCATATTGGTCATTTTACAATTCACATCAGTGATGGCAAGCTGAGGAATGAGCTTAGTAATGTCTACATGACAAACTTGCCTGGGATAACAGTGGGGATCACACAGTATGACAGAGAAATAGGCATCATAAGAAACAACACTGGGAAATGTACTGAATGACAACTGCGTGCTTGGGAGACCTCCAAGAATCACAGGAGGCTTGTCTGTCTGCTGAGCCCCCCAAAGTGTGGCCTTCTTCAGATTCACTTTCTCTCAGCCCCCATGCTGACTTCACCTGGGCCATCCATACTGATTTACAGCTCTCCCTCTGTGCCCTGGGATCTAGTCCATGGTCTGCCCAGGCTAGAGGAGAGGGTTGGGGGGAAAGGAGTCATCCTGCTTGTCCCGGAGGGGCACATGCCCCGGGAATCTGGAGCAGAGATTTTCAAACTTTTTATACCTGAAGATTCTGAAAACAGGAAAGATAGTTCACAAACCACTAGGACAGATATTTTTTCCCACCATGATTGATAACTAAAATTTTTCTCCATTCATATTTAGAATAGTCCCATGGTATGAGCCAGGTGTATCACATGTTAAGTGTCAACAACTTTCTCACAGACCTAAAGGAAATTTCAGTTCAAAGTCTAGAACCAGGGTCTGAAAACCACTGGTCTAGAGCAGCCGAAACGGAGTCCCAGGCAAGGCCTCCTCCTTCTCTGTGACCGTCCTTCCTTCCTAGATGAAACTTGGGCTTCCAGATTTTCAAGCAAAAGGGGAAAGCTCACCGCAGCATTCTTGATTTCACGTGGCATTGTTCATTTCAGATGGATTTTATTGACATTCCAAATCTGGAAGTTTCCTAGGGGCTCTGGGCCTGACTCACATCAACCCAGTGTTGGGAATTGGAAGAGTTTCTATATTCTGAGAAGTGAATTTGCATGCCCAGTTCTAGCATGGCCTAGACCAGAGCTTTTAAACTTTTTGACTCTCAATCTCACTTTACCAGAGAATTTTTTATGGAAGTCTAGGTATGTAAAATGGATTTACAAAATAAACAGCCACTGACAATAAATCATAAATTCATTTTAAAACAAAATTTTTGCAACCATCCCAACATTCAGTTACATGGTCCCCAAGTGGCTTCACAATCCACAGTTTAAGAGGCTAATATGTAGATCAACAAATGAGTTGCAATACACTTGCTGAATGTTCATGCCAGGGAAATAACTTCATCATAAAAGTCAAGGTGCTGGTATTGGTGAGCCTTACATCTGGCTGGGACCATGGATGCCACCGTGTGTATCGGCCAGGCTGTGACCTTCCCACACTCCCTCTGCCAATCTAAATGCATCCTCACCCCTGCCAACCCTGTCTTCAGACAGTCTCAAAGGACAGGGTAGGGGGTAGGTGAGGATTCTGCCTCCTACCCCCTATCTAGCTTCTTCCTAGCCCTCCCGGGGCAACTTTACCATGTCTCCTGACCCTGACTGGCCCGTGGGCCAAAGCACCATTGTCAGAGTATTCTGGGTCACCACTCTCTGGGAAGCTGCAAGGAGAGAGAGGCTCTAGTTCTCAGAAGAAGCAGTTACAGAAGTTGCTGACATCCTTACCGATGCCGCGGGCAACTGGAGAGCTACGAGGTGATGCTGGAAGAGGAGAGAAGAGGAAGTGGTGATTCCATATCCACAGATATGTCCAAACCTTTCCTTGATATAAGATAAGCCTCCCTCTCATCCCTGCTCTCCTTGCCAGCCACTTGCCAGTTCCATTCAGAGGGACCCATTCTTCAGATGGCCTGGAAATGTTCACCACCCACCAACCCCTGTGATGCCAAACTGCAGTGAAGGCCAGTTCTGCTCCACAGTGACTCTGCTTCAGCACCCTAGAAGAAGAGCAAGAGTGGAAGAGCCTAGCCACAAAGAAGGGGACACAGAGAACTCAGAAACTGGAGTGGGGCGGGGAGGGAAGAATAAGCAGGGCACATCTTGAAGCCCCGCTAAATGGAGCAAGGGCTGGTGCCTGAGTGCAGGGCAAATTCCCTGGGGAAATCTAAGTGTGCAGCTAATACCTGCCAAAGTCTAAGCGAGAAGAATTCATAGCTATAGGACCAAAAGTGACTGGTGGAGATGACGGCCCTGGGTGACCCCCAAAGAGGCCCCGGGGTGGGCCCCGCCCCAGCCCATAGACACTGCAGGAAGGCAACCAAGGTCCTTCTGCCTTTCAACAGCCCTGTGCTCAGTGTTAGTTTCCAGTTTGCAAATGAACTGAGCAATTGTCTTCACTGTTCCCCCACCCTCCATCCAAGACTGCACCACAGTCTCGTTCCCTTCAGAGAGCAAGACCAGCTTACCCCTCATTTGCCCTTGGCACAGAGTCCTTTGCACTCTCCCCGCCCCCCTACCCCCCAGCCCTGACCACCTCCTCCTCCTGGAGCTGGACTCACAGAGAAAGGAGGTTGGCGAGTAAAGGCAGTGGAGGAAATGTTGGGCTGGGACTGAGCAGCTGTAGACTCTTTCAGGTTTAAGTTGCCCTTCGTCCCAGGGGTGCCTGAGAACTAGAAGGGACAGCCCAGCCTACAGCTAAAGGCAGAGACAAGAACATGCAAGAGAGAGTGAGCCAGCAGCAGAAAAAATCATCCTCATAAATCCTCTCACTGGGTGTCGATTAGACCCAGGCACGCAGTGCCACTCAGCACTCATTTAATCCTTCAGAAACAAACCATAAAAACAGCCTGTAGGCAGGAATTCACTCTGCTTACAGGTGAGAAATTTAACTTGCAGATAAATTAAGTAACTTGCCTAAAGCCACAAAAACAAATGCACGCAGGATTCTCAGAAAGACAGACTTTGGCTCCCCAAGAAACCCTTGTCTTCCCTGCCAAGCGTGAATCGCTCACCAAGGGAAAGTGGGAGTGAGAGGAGGGACGGTGCAGGACCTCTAAGAAGGCTGTGCCCATGGCCCCTGCAGTTACCAGAGGGGTCCTCACCAATGCCAGGTCTGGCTCTAAACTGAGGAGACCTGACACTTGTGCTGGTTCTGTTCTTACCTGCTTTAATCCAAGAGCAGGGTCCAGACTTTGGGTTCTGCTTCCTCGCTGCCTCCTAGTTTGAAATTTTTTCAGTTCTGACCTCACTTTTACCTATCAGGAAGGACCAGCAGCTAGGAACCTCTTCCAGTGTCCTAAAGTGCTTGGGGTGCACTAAAGAGGGAAAAGAAAATAGAATTGGCAGGCACCCTTAAGAGGCAGGATGTTAGCTGTGCATGATAAAAACGTTTCAAATGACAACAAAAAGTTCCTGTCTAGGATATTGGTCCCAGTGGTTTTGGGAACCATGGGTGACCTGAGTCTGTGAAAAGTTCATCCGAAATTATAGGTCTAACAGGGAAGGGCAAGTGTCCCAAAAGAGCACCCTACACTAAGACAACACCCCAAAGGTCTGGCTAGACTCTGGTGCAGGGCAGAGGAGGTCTCTCACTTGGCAGAAGAAAAGAAAAAAAAAAGAAACTTTGGGAAAAAAAGAAAAAAAAATACTGTTTTTTTGTTCCTCAGAAGCTCACACAAATGATCAAGGGAAAAGCTGTCTGAGATGTTGAAACCAGATGAGGAATCAGCCTCATCGTGTGGGGTTAGACTGGGCTGAGCAGGCACATTTATAAAACATCAAAAGGAAAGTTTCAGTAGCTGCTCACAGCGCTCAGATCCAAGTCCTCACATAGGAGTTTTTCCCAAATGGACACTTCCAAGATCTCATGCATTAGAAAGCCAGGGTGGGAAATTCATCTGGTCAACAGCTCCAGGAACCTCTCCTGCACCTCCAGAAGGGTGAGTAGAGAAGAGAGAAGCCCTGAAAATATGGATGCTAGAGGTTTCTTACACCTTCCTTTGTTCGGCTCTGTACTGTGGTGAGGTTACATGGACCAGGTTTCTTGGGGAGGATTGATCCCATGGAATGCTGTCTGAAATAGAGGACAAAGGAAATGAATAAGACAAGGAGTCAGGGCCTCTACAGCAGCTGCGCCTCCATTGCTCCCGCTACCACTGAACACACCCACCCTGGTTCAATTTCCTGTAGAACACATCTATCCTGGGCCACGCACACATGCAACCTGGGCCAAGCACACACCCATCCAGGCTCAAGCACACATCCATCCTGGGTCAAGTTCCTATAGAACACATCCATCCTAGGTCAAGTTCCTGTATAATACATCCATCCTGGGTCAAGTTCCTATAGAACACATCCATCCTAGGTCAAGTTCCTGTATAACACATCCATCCTGGGTCAAGTGTCTATAGAGTCATCCATCGGAGTTAAGTTTCTGTAGAACACATCCATCCTTGGCCAAGTTCCTGTAGAACACATCCAACCTGGGCCAAGTTCCTATAGAACACATCCAACCTGAGTTAAGTTCCCATAGCATACATCCATCCTGAGCCAAGCACACATCCATCCCGGGCCAACTTCTTATAGGGCACATTCATCCTGGGTCAAATTTCTATAGAGCCATCCATCAGGGTTAAGTTTCTGTAGAACACATCCAACCTGGGTCAAGTTTCCATAGAATACATCCATCCTGGGTCAAATTCCCATTGAACATATTCATCCTGGTTCATGTTCCCACTGAACACAACACACTGGTTTGAGTTATTGTAGAACACATCCATCCTAGTTCAGGTTCCATAGTGTACATCTAGCATGGTCTTCCTTCCACCGAATATAGCACCCTGATTCAACTTCCCATTGAATGCATCTACTGTTTTTTTTCCCTAAACATATACCATGGTTGTAGCCACGACCATAAATATACCTTGGTTAAAATTCCATATCCCTTTGTTTAGCTTCCACCTGGCAACCCCAACCCTGGCCTCCAGTAACATTTCATCTCATGGTATCTCCAAACATGCTAATTTTTGTGTCGTCATACAATCTCTATCCATTTGACCTTCCAAATCTTCTCTCATCAGTTATTTATGCTAAATGCTCTCTATTTTAAAATATTAATAACAGTCTCTGTTTTTCAACTTGGACCCTTGGCTAATACAGCGACTGAATTGTATTCATCTTTGGATCTCTTGCAGCACCTGATACAATGAGTTACTGAGTGCTGAGTGTTTGTTTAATAGACAAAGAGATATATAGTTAAGTACATGGAGAAAGGTCTGATTAGGAGGGAATAGAGGGGTAGGTGGTAAGGGAAATGACAAATTCATGACTTAATGAGGATGGTTTCATTTTTTTGCAAAAGAAGGACTACATCCCAAGAGATTTTATAAGAATTTCGAGGGCTTTAGAGTTTCTGTGATGTCATAGTCAGGTCAAAGGACAATCCAACATCTGGGGTACAGGGAGTGAAGGGACCAAAAGCAGAACCCAACATCTAGAAAATCACAAAAGCAGAGGGTGGCTTTGTCAAGTTATTCCTATTGTATCATAATAGAGGAACTTCTTCCTTCTCTTTCTGGACCTCTTCCTCTATTGCTAGAGACAAAGAAGGGAGTGGTACATAGCTCTAGTACTGTTCAACGAGCATTTCCATTATATTTATTATGCCCAGATATCTGTAAAGTGAAGAAGACATAATGGAAGGAGTCTCATCACCATTGATTCCCATTCACATGAAGAAACACATGAAGAAGTTGCCAAGTGGCTGCTTTCTGAGATGGAGAGAGTGGCCAGACAACTATAGTCTGTAGAGTTCTTGGGGTTTTTGACAATTACTTTCTCAGAATCTTGCTTCCTTCTCCTGAGTATATTGCCTTGAATAATTAACCATTCAGAAGCCAAATCTTCTCACAGGTACTTTGTTGCTGCCCTTGATGCACAGGGTTATTACTGAGAGATGATCAGTGAAAAGGAGATTTCCATCTTGGCCATGAAAGCAGAGCACTGAGCAGCCAGGGTGCTGACTCTCAGACCCAGCTCTGCCATGTTCATAGGCAGCTCAGCTCCCTTTCATGAGTTTGATTCTTTGACCCTCCTGTCTTACTTTTTGAATTTTTGAAACTCCCAGAGGAGATGATTATGAAAGAAAATAGGACTACACAAGACTCGCATGTCATTTATTTCACAGTCTGGCTGCTCTCCACTGAGACGGAACCTAGTACCCTACGGCTGCTTTCAGATTCCAGCTGGATTATTGAAACCTATCAAAGGGATCCGCCCACTGGAAACTCCAAGATGAAATGGGTCATTTGAAGAGAAAGAGAACAACCAGGATTCCCTTAAGTACCCAGAGCTGCCACTGATCAACCTTAGATGGATTATAGTTACCCAAGTAGATGAAGCACGTCTTTGGTCCCCTCAGCTCTTGTCATCTTTCTGCCTTAGAATTAAATTCCTCATCTAAGCTTTCCACCAAAGACCAGTGTTCTGACCTACCAAATTTTACTTACCCCTTTCCCTTTATTAATGTCTTCCTTATCCAATATGCTCATATTTTTGTCAGAATTTAAAAGGTGTGAGGGCTGATCCACACTGAGAGATTGTACCAACTGCTAACTCCCTCACCGTGGAGCACTCTCTTTCTAATAGTATCTTCCCATTGGCCCTGGTGTCTGCAAGTGTAATTTCAGACAGAATAAAAAGAGGAGGAAATTTAGAGTGGAAGTGGAGGAGAGAACTTTCCTGTAGGTCCCCAAGCAACATGGACAGAAACAAATTACACAGACTCAAAGTAAGGCACCAAAGACCATGCTGAGAATCTTCCCTTCATTCTTCCCTTCTTCTTCCCAGCCCAAATCAAAGTAAGTCCAGAAGCAAGCCCACCCAGAGGGTTTTATTCCCTCACCTCTTCACAGAATTTTTTTCACGATCACGATCTTCCCGTTGATCATCTATTTGCTAGAGCGGGCACCAGTAATATCTCCATATGTCCTGTCTCATGCTAGTAGAGCCAGGGGCATCGGCTTGCTACAGGAACATAAAGAGCCTCAAACCATTATATTAGGTCATGGGAATGACCTAATATAATTGTTACTGGAATTTGGCACATCATATACAAACGAGAAGCTTGCCAGGCTTGCCGAGCGGGAGGCAAACTCTTTTAAACACCTCCAAAAAAAGAATTTATTAATGAACCGCTGGCCATGCGGCCGCGCGAGCCGGGCTGTGATGCGCTGGTCTGCTGGGTGGAGTTCTGACGAGAGGGAAGTCCAGAAGTGGAAAATGGCGGCGCCCGTGGAGTGAGGAGGGGGTGGCCTGGCTTGTTGTGAGGCTCTGCCGAGGTTGTGGGCCAGGGCTAGAACCCGCCATGCCTCCCGACTGCCTCATGAACGGCTGTGCACAGGGAGAGCAAGGAACAGCTCTGCCCCATGCCTGAGAGTCTCTGGACCAGCATACCTGGGCCGGATTGAGGAAAAAGCTGCAGGGTGGGTGTAGGTGATCCGGGCTGTGATGGGCTGGTCTGCTGGGTGGAGTTCTGATGAGAGGGAAGTCCAGAAGTGGAAAATGGCGGCGCCCGTGGAGTGAGGAGGGGGTGGCCTGGCTTGTTGTGAGGCTCTGCCGAGGTTGTGGGCCAGGGCTGGAACCCGCCATGCCTCCCGACTGCCTCATGAACGGCTGTGCACAGGGAGAGCAAGGAACAGCTCTGCCCCATGCCTGAGAGTCTCTGGACCAGCATACCTGGGCGGATTGAGGAAAAAAGCTGCAGGGTGGGTGTAGGTGATCCGGGCTGTGATGGGCTGGTCTGCTGGGTGGAGTTCTGACGAGAGGGAAGTCCAGAAGTGGAAAATGGCGGCGCCCGTGGAGTGAGGAGGGGTGGCCTGGCTTGTTGTGAGGCTCTGCCGAGGTTGTGGGCCAGGGCTAGAAAGACCATGCTGAGAATCTTCCCTTCAGGCACCAAAGACCATGCTGAGAATCTTCCCTTCATTCTTCCCTTCTTCTTCCCAGCCCAAATCAAAGTAAGTCCAGAAGCAAGCCCACCCAGAGGGTTTTATTCCCTCACCTCTTCACAGAATTTTTTTAAAAGATTTTTAAAGTGGTTTCCTTGAGCTGGAGTGGAAACCATTTTGAAATGAAAGAGCTGCCTTTCCACTCCAAGATGAAATTTCAGCCAATTCCCAGGCATCCCCATGAGAAACAGCCATTTCGTAAGATTCCTTTTGCAGACATTTTTGTGCCCGACTGGCCTCCCCTGCCATACTAGCTGTTCCCTGAGTCCTTTCTGCACCATGGGGCCTTGAGTGCTCAGAACATAAAAATATACTTTTCAAATTAACCTCAACAAAGCATAAGGAATGAGACGATCTGCTGGCACCTACTCTTTGCAAAACTAATTTAAATGATCAAGTCAATCAGTAGTTACTCAGTGAGCATCAACTGACTTCAGTTATGCTCTGCTCAAAAGACCGTCTCCTCACTTCCTCTTCAGAGCCTCTTTGTTGACCCTCCCACCCTGCCCCCCCACCCTACTGCACCATCACTATCAGCAATAATCAAGTTGACATATTTCCTCCCACCTTACCCCCCGGGAGCTGTCCAGAATTTCAGCATCACATCAAACCGGGGTGGGGTGGGGGAGGGCGGTTAACTGGCTTCTTTCTTTGTCAGAAACAGATGGGAAAGGTGGGAGGAAGGGGATTATTTATTTTCTAGTCTTGCCCAAAGCGATCTCTATTTTGAGGGTCAGTTCCTTCAACCCCCATTCCAAGCCCAACGTTTGCTTGACTCACAGTGTCCCCCCCACCTTAGCCCAGTCCCAAGAGGCCCTAACTGACCCTGTTTCTATTGCCCAAAAAGTGCCTCTGTACTGCAGAACTTTCGATTTCAGGATTTTGCAAATTTTATGAGAATTTTCAGTCAAGTTGATTTTCAGTTCCCCCTTTCCCCTCGAGCTAAAATCAAGATCTTTCATCCATCTCTGATCTCAGAGGAACTTTTTCCTCAGCACTTGGGAAATGATTAAATAACTGGCACACGTGCACAAACCAGCCCCCAAGCCTTTTATTTCCCAGATCCTTCTCCAGTAGTGAGGGCTGAAGTGGAAAACTACTGTGCCGAGAAACTGTGGCAATAAGAGAAAGAAGACTAGATTGAGAGCAGTAACAGCTCCTTCTGGAAAGAGGGGTGAGAATATTTGCCCATGAAACACGTGCAAATTAAATGTATGTATCAAATGGAAAGGAGAACTTGGAGAGGCTTGGTCGTTACCAGTTGGCTGTCTATAAACTACAGATAAAGCGGAATTGTCTGTCTTTCTATCCTCTCTACAGAGCCCAAGACAATGAGAAGGGGACTGACTGCAATGAGTGTTCTTTTCACTGTCCAGCTAACATGCTCATTAACTCTACCAATTATGGAAATATAAGGAAAACATTAAAATGCAATTATTATAGCTGTATAAGTTTATAGTTGCATAACTACATCAAAAGGCTGCCTTGGTAGGTCTTTATGAGCTCAATAAACCTGAATAAGTTGCAGCAGAGAAGAAAAGATTACTTCATAAGGAATCAAGAGCAAATTCCAAATCTTTGTCTTACTCCCTGGAGATAGCAGCAGGGCACTGCTAAGAGCCCTGGCCTGCCCAAGTGCCTACTAGAACCTTCCTTTTGCTCTGGCCTGCATTTTCCCATGACTTATATCTATCATTGAATCACTTGCGACTTGTCACTTGTCTTTCCGTTGTTCATCAATTTGCTTGAGTGGGTGCCAGTAACGTCTCCATTCATTGGGAATGAGGTCCATTATAGTTACTGTTTTTGGCATATCGAATACACCATGGGTAGCTAGCCAGGCTCTTCCAAGGCTCTGGGTTCACCCAAGGGGCCCAGTCCTTTTCTATGTTAGATCGTCAACTATCCAACCATTCAACTATCATTGAATCAAACAAATAAAATTAAATTCAGGTGAGCTAGTACCAAAACTTTGATCACAAACCCATAATGTATCTGCCATGTAGTTCTCACTCTGAACACCCCCAGTGATTACATAGGAGAACTAGTCTGAGGTAGACAGGCAGTGTAGGAGTTAAGGTATTCACCTAGTATGTAGCTGAGCCCTGTTTGATCCTTGGCATCACATAAGGCTCACCAAGCATCACCAAGACCGACGCTGAACACAGGGGTCACCACAGGAGTAAGCACTATGCACCACCAGGTTTGACCCCAAATTCTCCCCCTCCAAAATTAATCTTATTAAAACTAAGAATCAACCCATATTTAGGTAACTAGCAGTAAGGGGGTGGGGTGGATTGTATCAATATGTTCTTTGCCCTGCCTACCCCAAAATCCACATTCCACCTATCTTCACTCTGCTATGTGTTCCAAGAAGTTGACTTTTATGTATGTTTTGGTGGGTTTTCTTACTCTCTGGATTTTTATGTTGGGCCAAGGAAGACAATAGCAAGAAAACAGAGAACTGTAAAGAGAGAAAGTGGGATTTTGACACCACTGACTCCCTCCTTGGGCACTCATGGTTTTTCAGAAGCCTTGGTCCTCCACTAGAGATACCAATGAACTTCCATTCAGGAGAGCTTTGGGTTTCACCAGGGTCTGATCCTGAGTCCTTCTTTTCCTCCTCTATGTCTAGGAATGGTAGCTCTGCTCTGGCTAGATTCACAGTCATTTCACTCTTCCTGGTTGGTCTCTTTCTTTAGTTTTTTGTTTTAGGGCTACACTCAGCATTCTCAGGGCTGACTCCTGGTTCTTTGCTCAGAGATCACTCCTAGCAGTACTCAAGAGACTATATGGAATGCTGGGGATTGAACCCAGTTCATGTTAGACAAGCACCTTACCCACTGTACTATGACTTTGGCTGTGTTTAATCTGCTTTAAACCCACAAACAACCTTTCTTTAAATTTGTTTCATGGACTCTTGAATCTGTCCATTGCTTTCTACCAGAGTAGTCTATAATCCACGACATAAATCTCATAGAGTCCAAGACTGAATTATTTCAAAAATTTAATTTGCTCCAAACACAAACATGCTAATTGTCACCAACATCCAAACTTTATGTTCACTTGGCACTGTGCTTGGACCACTGACAGAAAATATACAAGAATACAGGCTCTGCCTTCCAGGAACTTCTGTGCAACCTCAAGCTCATAGAAAGAAAGCACTGTGAAGAGGAATAATCCATACACCTGTCAGAATGCTTCCCCACACCTGGAAAGACAATGGGGAATCAGGGGCATCCTAGGAAGAAAGCCAGTGCCTTAGGAGTGGAGCATTCACCCTGAAGAAAACCTCATGTCCTATTTCTATACTAGGTAGATGAATCTCATCATAGGGAACCACCATGACCATGATAGTTGGTTGGACTTGATGACTTCAGACAAGAATGGAGGGCTGAAAAGAGGCAAGGGACATACATGATAACCTTTCAGTACCTTACAGCAAACGATATGCATAAAAAGTAAAATATGGAGAGAAAGAGACAGACAGAAGGAAAGTGTCTGCCATCGATGCAGAGTGGGAGGTAAAGGTTGGCAGGAAGGGAAACTGAGGACACTTGTGGTGGGAAATAGTGAAGGGACAAATGGATGTTTGAACATTTAATGACTGAAAATCATGAACAACTTTGTCATTGCATATTGCATGATTATTCAATTAAAAAATAAAAAGGAGATGAGTCTGATCAGCCAAACTTGTGAATTTCATGACTTCACTTTTTGGTTTTGATCTGTATGGTTGCTTTGTCTGGTTATTTCTACAAGCTATGCCCCCCAGATTGATTTCATCAGACAGGTACTGTCCGCCTGTGCTCCTAGACATGATTTAAAGAACAGATTGGCCTTACAAAGCTCAATATCATTCACAGCCTACCTTTACCTGGGTCTAACATTTTTCCTTACTATCTCAAGTCATGGTGGAGTGTGGTTCACCGGACAGTTCAGTCATGTTCATTCACATTGTTTCAAATTCTTCCCAGAGGCTCTAACACTCTCAGAATAGTAATTTAGATCTGTTTAATGGAGCATAGTCAGAGGCCAGCAATAAAGACCAGATGTAGTTGGGAGTCATAAGACTATCCAAATGCATCCAGGTTGTTTCCTGCGAGGTTCCTGAATTTCATTGAATTTCAGTGTATTGGAGAAATGGAGAAAATAATGCTCATTTTCACAAATTAAAATGAGTCCATGTGCCTAGCAGCTGAGGCACTGTCATGAGATATTGGTAATGGCACTGTGTCTGAGGACATGCTAGGAGATATTTCAGAGCTGTAATCAGTATGGCTTGACTTAGAGATACATTTTACTAAAATCCAAACTATTGTAAAATAAGTTTACTTTTGTAAATAATGACAACTAGCATTTCTATGGTACTCACTGGGCAATAGTCTAAGCACTTTACCTAAATTAAACCATTGAATTTTTCCCAATTACACCACAAACTAGGACCTACTACTCTCCCACCTTAGTAATGAAGAAACTGAGGCTTGGAGAGCTGCTATACAAATGTAAGGAAACAAATTCTTAGTCATGCTCCCAAAGATATGTTCTTCCCTGCTATATCTTCCCGAATTGCTTAGTGACAAAGTAAAAGTTGATATTCCAGAAAGGAGATACAAATCAAGGTACTAGCACGGAAAGGTGGAAGAGAGTGCATCTCACCAGGCTAACCAGGGGTGACAGAACCAGAAGAAACAACCATTAGAGGCTGGAGCAATAGTGCAGTGGGTTAGGTACTTGCCTTGTATGCAGCCTACCTGAGATAAATCCCCGGCACTCCATATGGTGCCCTAAGCTCCATCAGGAGTGAATGCCTGAGTGCAGAGCTAGGGGGTACCACCATGTATGGCCCCAAACAAAACAAAACAAAAACAAGCAGAAGACATAATCTGAGTTTGTCCTATAAAGAGAAGAGAATGGACTGTGGGAGAGGGGGAGAATAGGCAAAGACCCTGGGGTAGGAACAGTAAGGAGTTGCATTTGGGGTCATGAAGAGGCTTATGGGAGACAGTTAAGTTAAAATGAGAGTTGCCTCAAAATATAGAACTAAGCTACATAGATTTTTTTTTCCTAAATGAAATGGGGAGTTACTAAAAGTATTTCAGGATAAATTTGACAGGATCCGAATTGTGTCTGAGAAGGACACAGTCACAACTGAATGTGACAGTTGTGTGTAGGATGCAGTGGGGGGAAGGGGGACGTGACTGCAGCCAAGGAGTCCACACGTCCTGGCCATGGAAGAGGAAGTTCTGCACCCACTGAGATAAATAAAGCCTTGTTGACTGACTGACACACTGGCTGACTGACACCTGCCTCTGAGCCATCAGAGGCCCCTCCTTCTGCATAAAACACAATGGTGCCACTGCCTGAACTCTGGGAGGGGACAATTAGAAAAAAGTCACAAGACTGTCTTTGCAAATAGAGAAATCCTAGAACCCCAACCCCCCACCCTGTCCCCACCAACCCAATACAAACACATACAAACACACAAAACAACAACAACAAACAAATTCTCTGAGGAGGGCTGCCAATGGAGAGAGAAGCAATCTTGGTGAACTGAATATAACCTCAACTCTTTCCCCCTGTTTTTCTTGTAATTCTCTACCATGAAGGGAAAAAGCATGTCAGCTGCATAAAAATGATAGTTTTATTTCCACATGTGAGGTTGTCGGAGAATTTGGCTATAACCTTTATTAGACGTTAATAATTTAGGAAAGGGAGAAGCATTTCCCCAGTCAAATCTAATCTCATACAAATAAATACTTTGCAGGGGAACGAGAGCATCACATTCATCCTGGGATGAACAGACAATTATCAAGTCTTCACACGTTGCTGGCATCCATCAGCTGGGCCATTCATTCTGGTTAATGGCAATTACATTACTTTCCTTGGGTCTGTTTTCAGCAGTTAGATTGGTAGCTGAGTATCTCTCTTCTATACTGCCTCTCCCAGGTTCCCTCTAGGTGTCTGTGAGGACCTATGTTCTCACTGTATGTTTGCACGTGCACTGGGACAGATATACAAAGGAAGTGGTCTGGTCACTGTGTTACTCACTGGTAGGTTAATGGCCGGTGTCCACTCAAGATTCCCCTAGCCCTTGGCTAATGTTCCCTTAAAGCCAAAGCACTCCCACAAAGATTTAGAAGTGACTCTCTTGTCACGCTCACCATAGGGGCCTCAGCATGAAAAGGCCCTGGTTAAGCAGATGCACTTGAGAATTTGCTTCACGAAGTAAGTATTTCCTTGCTTTATAGTTTACATCAATAACTGGACTTCAATCAGCCCTGCAGCACTACACACATAGACAGAAGTTATAAAGCTGTTAGCCTTCTATTAATTGATAGACAAAATATATTTCAACATCTATATATTGGTAGTTGTGATTGCAACAAACCTTTCTTTTGAAAAATGAAACAGGTTAATTAAGTGAGCAAGTAGATACAAGATAAAACCACCACAGTGAAATATGCTAATATGTTGGAGAAAAAACTACAGATGAGCTTTATTCTTTAATTTATTTGTTGTGGGGCTACACCCAACAGTGCTGGTGTCTGGTGACCACTCCCAGCTCTGTGCTTGGGGCTCAAACTAGAGTTGGCCACAAGCAAGGCAAATGCCTTAACCATAGTAGTATCTGTCTGTGACCCCATTTTTTTTCCTTCTGTAAAGAAGCAGAGCATTGTGATATATTTGCTCACAGTCCTGGGTCCTGGATGAGATTTAAAAAACTCAACTATAGCTCATTTAACAGAATAAAGTTTATTTTCATTTTCCTCGTCATACCAGACCAACCATCCACACAACGGGTGGAGTAATTGTTCCCAGCCAAGAATCCCTCTAACCTTGCAGGGTCCCTAAATGAAGCCTCCAGGATATCAGATGGTTGCAACCTCCCCACACAGTGGTTGTGATCTGCTAAACCCATTCTGAGCAAGGGGGCAACAGAGCAGGACACCAACAACCAACACTCCAACAACTGTAACCCAAGAGCCCTGGCTCACAGTGCTTTCCCATATCTATAGCAGAACTATTCACACCACGGCCCACTTTGAGTTCCCAACCTGTCAAAGTCCTGAACTTGGTACAATCTGCCAGTGAGAGTCCAGGTCACCATGACACTGGTCGGTGCCCATGTCCCCCACTGCCCAGTGGGCCATCAGGCTTTGGCAGGTGGTGAGTGCCCCAACCCACATATGGTCTGAACACAAGTTTTTCATCTGGAGATGATGGAGCAGTAAGAACCCAACATGCTCCTTAATCAACATCTTGTTCAGAAAGTTTCACTTGCCATAAATATAGGCTTTTAACCTGTCTCCTTGGCAGCTACCTCGGGGAGTAGGGACAGGGAATTCATCATAAATTTCAGAGCTGGGAGATTTCAAGAGCAGGAAAGGCTCTTAGCGCACAGAAACTGGAAAGTGACTTGTCTCCCCAGCTTCATCACGGAAGTGATAGGATCTTTCCAGACTTGAGGGGCTGTCACTGAGCACTGGGTGCCCAGATCCGTCTACACCTGCTTTCCTAAGGTATAAAGGGGAGTGAACAAAAATACTGACCTTAGAGGTGTGTGGATCGGGGAGGATGTTTGCCTTCTGAATGGGAAACCCATCAACAGTTATTAAAGGGATTACAGGAAATATTCTGCAAGCATAAAAGCTGCTGGCAGAGGCTTCAGAGAGGAAATAAACAAGACCAGAAATGGGGATAGGCTGAGACAGGGTCAGAGATAGAAATGAAGGGGAGGAGCCAGAGAGATAGCACAGCTGCTGGGCTTGCAGCCTACCTTGCAGGGAGCTGACCTAGGTTTGATCCCTGGCACCCTAAATAGTCCCCTGAGCCCACCAAGGATGCAAATCCCTGAGTGCAGAGCCAGGATAACCCTGAATACTACTAGGTGTGCCCAAAACCCACAAAAAAAAGTAAAGCAGAGCCAAATAGATAGAGATGATGCTGAACCACATTGTGCTAAACCTTAAAAATCTGGATTGGCCATATTTCCTTATTGATTCCAAGTACTTGGGTGCAGTTCAAAGCCCATTCAGCCAACATTTCTCTATTTCCTATCCCAAGTTATTTTTTAATTTTTTAGCAAAGTTAACAATGACCACCCCATCCAACCCCCCACATTTTGCTCAACTTTTTAGTAGCTAACAAAGTATTCTGAATTGACTGCCTTTTTTCAAGGCCACTTTCATCTAACAACTTCCTTCCTCCCAAACTCATTCCCTTGTTGGATGACAGGTTTAGCTAGTCTGGGAGCTTTGTTGTTTTACCCACTCACAGCTTAATCTACTTACATGTTCTTAAGCCAAGGTTCATTCTAATGAGATCTCTCTTCTATGTAAACACTGCTAGAGGGTGTGGCAGTTACAGAAGTCACCTTGACTCTGAATAACTTCTGACTTATTATACATCTACTAAGACTTCTATGTTTTCTAGCTTGGCACAGCTCCTCTTTATACCCATTGCACCCAGCGTGGGACAATTAGAATCTACCAGGAGACTACCAACCTGGCTACGTTGAGACTATCTTTAAGATTATAGGAAGAATCATACTAGTTTGCCCTCAAGCAGGCGAGTGTGACCCTTTCAGTACAGAGAACAAAATACTCAGAAATCACCCTGGTGCAGATAATTAATAAGAAGGACCTTGTGGGTACCATCTAGATTACATGAAGCCCATGAAATTAAGATCACTTGATCACTTGAATCCCGTTATTTATCGATTTGCTCTAGCGGGAGCCAGTAACATTTACATTGGACCTCATCACGTGCCAATGTAGCCCAATGGCATCTGGTTGATTCAGGAATATAAAGAGCCTCAAACCATTCCTTCAGGGTCTTGACAAGGAAGTCTGACCATCTTGTAGGTGGGCGGCCACGTGATCTATTGACATCCCATGGGATCCAGTCAGTAACGGCTCTAGTCCAGCGGTCATCTCCAAATTGCATTACATGTCCAGCCCATCTGATTGTCAATGCCTTGGCAAACAAGACAGCATCCCTGATTCTGGAATAGCGACGGAGGTCAGAACTCCAGAGTCCTGCTCTCACGTGAGTGAGGCGTGATATTCCAAGCATAGCTCTTTCGATTCCTCTCTGGGAGACCCAAATAGCATTCTCATCCTGCTTTCGTAGGGCCCAGGTCTCTGAGGTGTATGTTAATGCAGGGAGAACGGTGGAGTCAAAGAGATGTGCCCGGAGCTGGAGGTTCCGAAGCTGAAGGTTCCTTCAGAATGCTGAAGCAAAACGTTGAACATGGGAATCTCCTGGTGGACAGTTCCACAATGAAATTGACCACATCATCTTCAATCGACGGTTTTGTCTGGACCGATGTTGCTGTCGTCCCCAAATTCCAAGCAGGATGAGACCACCATCTCTTTCGTGCAAAAATTCTACTTCCCACAACGGGGAGAAAAGGCTGCAAAGTTTAAGAAGAGAACTCCCAGAACGACCACTGGGAACTCTTTGGCACCATTGCAGCAACATGGGAAGATACCATTATTGACGACATCGATGAAGAATACAACCGACTGGTTCAGCACCTCCATGATTGTGTGAAGAATGCCTAGAGAGAGAAAGACACAAAAGGACGCCTGAACTCTCGAGCAAGGCGCAAGCCTCAGGCGACCAAATGCTAACGTCCAAGCTTTCAAAGTGGTGCAGAGAAGCGATAAAAGAAGACCTCAAAGACAGAAGAGCAGAACTACTGGAAGATGCAGCAGAAGCCGGGAAAAGCATTCGCACCGCCCGCCTGTCCTTCGCCAACTATAAGACCAATGCCCTGATGGATCTATCACATCTTCCAGAAAGGCAATGGAGAAGATTATCCATGACTTCTACTCAGATCTTTTTGATAGCCACGTCCACCTGCCCACATACAAAATTCCACAGGATGAATCTCCAATGCCCTGATGGATCTATCACATCTTCCAGAAAGGCAACGGAGAAGATTATCCATGACTTCTACTCAGATCTCTTTGATAGCCACGCCCACCTGCCCACATACAAAATTCCACAGGATGGATCTCCAATGCGCTGATGGATCTATCACATCTTCCAGAAAGGCAACGGAGAAGATTATCCATGACTTCTACTCAGATCTCTTTGATAGCCACGTCCACCTGCCCACATACAAAATTCCACAGGATGGATCTCCAATGCCCTGATGGATCTATCACATCTTCCAGAAAGGCAACGGAGATTATCCATGACTTCTACTCAGATCTCTTTGATAGCCACGTCCACCTGCCCACATACAAAATTCCACAGGATGGATATGTCATTCTCAACATTCTCCGTTCTGAAATCTGACATGCCATTTCATTGGTAAAGAAGGGAACAGCACCAGGCCCAGACAAAGTCAGACCCGAACACCTGAAGAATCTGCCGCCAGTACTCATCAATACACTCGGCTCTTCACAAGCTACCTGTCCGAATGCAAGGTGCCCTCCCAATGGAAAAACCTGCAGGACAGTTCTACTGATCAAGAAGGGAGACATTCACGACATCAGCAACTATCGCCCCATCTGCCTGTTGTCCGTCATCTACAAGCTGTTTACACGAATCATCCTGAACAGGATTGGCAGAACACCAGATGAAGGAAAACCATGCGAGAAAGCTGGCTTCCGGAAAGGATTCAGCATAATCGACCATATCCACACAGTAACCAAGCTCATTGAGGTTTGTAAGTGAGTACAAGATGCCACTCTGTCTCACATTCATTGATTTAAAGAAAGCCTTTTATTCTGTGGAGACTGAAGCGGTCATCGAAGCCCTAGCCAAACAGGGTGTTCAAACCCAATACATCAAGATCCTTCGTGAGCTGTATTACGGATTCACCACCAGGATCTCACCATAATTAAAGAAGTGATCATTGATGTCAAAAGAGGGGTTCAACAGGGTGATACCATTTCACCAAAACTCTTCAGCGCCACCCTCGAGAACAACATGCAACAATTAGAATGGGAAGGAATGGGGAGTGAAGATAGATGGTTGGCAACTACACCACCTCCGCTTCGCTGATGACATGGTTCTAATAACACCAAACATTAGCCAAGCAGCACAAATGCTGGCTGACTTCGACGACCGAGAATGTGGAAAGATAGGTATACAGCTGAATCTAAAGAAAACAATGTTTATGAAAAATGAACTAGTTCCAGAGGCCCCATTCACTCTCAATAGAACAGACATCTCTGAATGCAGCAGTTATGTGTACCTAGGTTGAGAAGTCAACATGATGAACGACCTAAAACCTGAGCTGCGCAGGAGGAAGAGAGCGGCATGGAATGCCTTCAAAGGCATGGAAGAAATATCTAAAAAGGACAAAGTTCCCATGAATGATATTGGTGGACATGATGAACTCAGATAATCTCTCACCCTGTTCGTTCCATTCTAGGCCATGGGTCCCGATGTGGAGTTCTTCAGCCAATCTTCTCGGTCCTATCTTGGCATCAAAATCACTGACTATGATCTTGTAAAAGGCATGATCTTTTTTATAGAACTCCTCCAGTTCCATGTAGAATTTCTCAATTTCATCTTCCTTGTATGTGGATGAAATTAAGATGTATACTTTATACTAGCTCTCTCTCTCCAGTGTTTTACAAAGAGATAAAAAGATAGAAGGGATAGTCCTTGGCATAACCTTTGTTTATACCTGTAATAGGGGTGTGGCACCACTCTTCTATAATCTGTTTAGGGTTCTTTGTTGACACTGCCCTCCCCTGTCACAGACAGGATTACTTTGGTGTATATAAGGGGACTGACTTAAGGCCCCTTTACCTTTTTTCCCTTCTTTTGGGTAGGACTCCTCTCGGGTGAGATCCTCTCTCTTTGGGTGGAGACTTAGGCTCTTTTGTAAGTTCTGACAAGAGCTAGAGTTCTTTCATTATATTGGATTGCTGTGGAAGAGCTTTTGTAGTATTAAAGGCCCTTTTGGAACTGCACCGACTTGTGAGTTTTCATCCGTTCCCTGGCGTCCTCGGAGGTAGAAGAGAACTTCTGTCCTGACACTGTTGGGGACCCCAGCGGCATCCCCCGACAATTCCTGTCTCCACCTCACACAAAAATGTCCATAGTTAACCAACCTGGTTTGAAAACCCCAATTCTCTCTAGCTCCCTCGACCCTCAGGTGCTTAGTTTGGATGAATCTTTGTCCTGTGGTCTCATAATGATTGTGCAATTAGTTGACAGTGTGACGAATGCTGACTTAAGTCATGTTCCTTCAAGCTCTTTCATTTTTTTCAGTTGTAGAAAGGTAATGCAAGACTGACTTTCTGCTTCCTGAGTTTCCTTTCCTTTTTAGTAAAAACTATTTTAATCAACTCTAGTGACAGGCAGATAAAACGATGAATGAAGAAGTTGAACCAATGAAAAAAGATACAGATCAGGTGTTTAATAGTAGACTAAGGGTAGTACTTACCTACTTACCTAAGGTAAGTAGGCTTACCTTAGGTAGGTAATCCTAGGGCAATTAGTCTACCCTAGTTGCCTAAGGGTAGGCAAGTAGGCAACCTCTAGTTGCCTTAGTATCCCCTTTTCTATAGTGACAGCAGGCATCCAAAGTAAAGATTATAGAACACAACGTATACGTAACTTAGTTCTGATGTTCAGGACAGAAACATAAGGGACTGTAGCCACTTTTTTTTATATACTTTTGCAGGTGTTAGACTGCAGATTCAGCCCCTGGCACTGCTTACATGCCCAATGCAATCCCAGCACCATGGCCAGTCAGGATCCCCAGAACCACAACAAAGGTGGAACCTCTGACACACCAACCACATATGTGCAGGCACCACCACTGTAATATGCGATCCCAGTGGGCAACCTATGAAAATCCATTACTGGATATATGAGAAAGAAAGGGATTTTCTTTAAGAAAATTTAATTTTAAAATGACCTTTTTAACAGAGGATTAATCTGATTCCCATGTCTAGGTGCTCAGTTTTTTTTTAAAAGAGCAATTATTGATTTTCTGTTTTTTTTTTAATGGATTGAGTGTCTTAATAAGGAGCCAAGGGCTGCTAAGAGAAAAGATGGTAAGTAAGAACAGAGATGGTGTTGAAATATGAAGAGAGGAGGGAGTGTGGTGGGAGGGCATCACTGGGATGGAGGAAAGATACTGGCCTCCAAAAAGTGACCAGTGGGCAGCAGCAGCTGTGTCTGTAAAGATGCCCAGCCCAGCTGTGCCAGCAGGCTTAAGGCAAAGTATCATCTTAACTGCTGCAAGTGTCCCAACTTCTGGCGATGAGGGAGAACTGCACGTGAACTTTGCTCCAACCCCAGAGGCAGGATTGTTTCAAGGCATAGACACAAAGGACAGGTCTCTGAGCAGGGAGGGCATTCGCCTTGCATCCGGCTGACCCAGGTTCAATCCATTGCATCTCATGATTCTCCGAGCACCACCAAAGTGATTCCTGAGCACAGAGCTAGGAGTAACTCCTGAGCTTCACTGGGTGTGGCCCAAAAAGCAAAAAACAAAAACAAACAAACAAAAAACGACAGCAGAAACAGGAAAGGAGAAAAGAGCAGGAGGCTTTCAGAAGCTACAGCATGGAGAAGCAAAGGGCCATGAAAGGGATCTAAATCGCTGTGGTGGCATGACAACCTTTTAATGTATGTTCTGTAATCCATAGTCTGGAAGGGAAGGAAAAGACAAAGAGAGAGAAAGGGAAAGAAATAAAGAACCTGCCATGGAGGTGGGCTGGGGAAGGGGGAGGGAACTGGGGATGTTGGTGGTGGGAGATGGGCACTGGTGGAGGGACGGGTGCTGAAACACTGTATGACCAAAACCCAAACATGAACTTTTTAATTGTATATCTTTTTATTTGTATATCTCACAGTGGTATAATAAAATACTTAAATAAATAAATAAATCGCTGTGGTGGGGGGTGAGGCCTCATCCACCCCATTTAAACCCCAGAGGCCTCCAAACGTTCAACAACGGCAGCACTGTATACCTGGGCCACAGCCCTCTCCCGGTGGCTGGCAGAGGATTGGGGCTCATTGTTTGCAGAGATAAAAGACAGCTTCCTTTGCACTGAACGCAGCTTGGGTACCCCAACAGGAAGACCCAAAGTGAGCATTTTGATGCTTCTTCAACATGCTTCATCCAGACATCTGCCAAGAACTTCTGGAGTGACACACAGAGATCACAGCAGAGAGAAGAAACCAACTGAAAGGGCGCGGGTGTTTGGGGTGCGT
Source organism: Cryptotis parvus (assembly GCA_021461705.1). Lineage (NCBI taxonomy): Eukaryota > Metazoa > Chordata > Mammalia > Eulipotyphla > Soricidae > Cryptotis > Cryptotis parvus. Next base: position 78,903 of record JAJIBD010008592.1, on the reverse strand, counting down.
CAGACTCCAGCCAACAGTGAGTGAACGCCGCACAGCTCTTCCCACCAACGTGACTCCCAGCTGCCCTGCACAATCCCTCTGCCCAAAAGCATTCCCAGACTCCAATGACCCTCCAGTCATCTCTTCTGGGTGATCTCCAGCCCCAGAGCCGCACAGCTCTGCCCTTTGCCCCTGATTAAGGGGCTTCAAAACGCTGGCAAGGCTCAGCCTGTGTTCAAACCCAAAGAGCACATCAGCTTCTCCATGACGATTGGTGCTCCCAATCCCTAGACCTGCCTTTGGAGAAGTGCCAGCTGAGCCTGAAGGAGTTGAGGGAAAGAACAGGAGGAGCTTCAGATGAGCCAGTGACTGAAAATCTCTCAGGCCCTCTGCTTTCTGTTCATTCCAAGTTCAACCTTCAATTTCCACATTTCTCAGGGCTCTGAGAAAACAAGGGATGCTCCTTCCAGCTCCCCCATACACATACACTCGCCTCCCCTCACAACTGGGTACAGTGTGTTCTGAGCTGGCAGCAGGCTTCAGTGAGGTAGGAAAGAAAACATTACCAATCCGCCAGGCAAACAGCAGGAAAAAACGCGTGTTTTTAATATGCAGCTCCAGCTCAGCGATTGTGCACAAAGTTTTGCCTCTTCCTACTGAGAAACCAGAACCAGAAAAGGGGACTTGACACACAGTTCTCCCCCCCGCTGGCACCTTCGCTTCTTAAAGAAGCAATTGATTAAAGAGAAGACATGGAGAACATGCTTCACACTTGCCGAGGCCTTCAAAATCGCTCAAGGTAGCGGAGTTTGCTTCCCCATCACATGTCTACAAAGTCTGTCACCTCGACACCCAGCCTTCAAACAGGGCCGTGTCTTGAAAAATGACCGTTCTCCAGATCAATCACAGTGCTGGCCCAACACTGCTTCTATTTTCTGTGTCAGTGCTAGCCGTCTACAAAAACAGCCGGACAAGCAAGCGCTCAGCCAGACAGCTGCCTGGGAGAAAGCAGCCTCTCTCACTGCACAGGATTTCAGCCTCAGGACGATTCTCCTCACTCCCCTGCCACCTCCCACCCTGGGTTAGAAGCAGTCAAAGAGCCTGGAGCCTGCGTTTGGAACAATGAGTCTCGGGAACCGCTGGGGTCCCCAACAATATCAGGAAACAAGTTCCTTAATACCTCTGAGGCTGACAGGAATGGATGAAACCTCACGAGTCCAGCACAGTTTCAAAGTATTAGTAAAGTCTTTTACTAATAATCAATAATTAAACAAGCTCCGCCACTACAATCCAAGATAATAGGATTCCCCAGACCTCTAATTCTTGATCAGAACGCCCAAATTCCCACCAAAGTGGAATGTACTTCAATTCAGTCCCCTTATATATGCCCAAAATCAATATATCCTATCTTCAGGAAGAGTAATATAAACAAAGATCAATGAATCAGCTTCCAGGTGTAGATTTAGGATGGTACCACACTAGGGTAGTGCCACTCTTGTTTCAGGTCTAAGTAAATGATTATGCCAGGGCCTACTCCCTACCTCCAAGATTATCTCTTTTTTTTGGGGGTGTCTTTTTTATTTCTTTTACAATTACAAAGAAATACAATTAAAAAGTTCATATTTGGGTTTTGGTCATACAGTGTTCTAGCACCCATCCCTCCACCAGTGCCCATCTCCCACCACCAACGTCCCCAGTTCCCTCCCCTCCTCCCCCAGCCCTCCTCCATGGCAGGTTCTTTATTTCTTTTCCTTTCTCTCTCTTTCTCTTTTCCTTCCCTTCCAGACTATGGATTACAGGACATACATTAAAGGGTTGTCATGTGTATCTTTTTGCCTCTATTTAATGCTCAGTTCTAGGTTTGTATTAGTACCCTCGACAATTGTTAGCACACTGTTCCATTTTCTGTCTTACCTAGCCTCTGACTCCCACATGTCTGTGATAATTTCCACCTTTGACAAGACCTCCTGATATATGTTTCACTTGACCTTGGATATTGGTATCATAATATGTACATATATATTTATGTTATGCAAATAAATGCAGTCATTCTGTATCTGTCTCTCTCCTTCTGGCTAATTTCACTCAACATAATCTTCTCCATGTCCATCCATTTATAGGCAAATTTTATAACTTATTTTTTTTCCTAAAAGCTGCATAGTATTCCATTGTGTAGATGTACCAAAGCTTCTTTATTCAGTCATCGATTTTCGGGCACTCTGGTTGCTTCCAGATTCTGGCTATTGTGAATAATGCTGCTATGAACATAAAAGTAGGGATGGTGTTTCTGCTGCATATTTTTGGTTTCCCAGAGTAGATTCCCGGGAGTGGTATGGCTGGGTCAAATGGGAGTTCAATTTCTAGTCTTTGGAGGAATGTCCATATTGTTTTCCAGAAAGGCTGTACCAGCTAGCATTCCCACCAACAATGGATGAGTGTCCCCTTTTCCCCACATCCACGCCAGCACTTGTTGTTCTTGCTCTTTTGATTATGTGCCAGTCTCTGTGGTGTAAAGTGATATCTCATTGTTGTTTTGACTTGCATCCAAGATTATCTCTTATGTCAAAACATTGGGAAGAGGGAGAGGGCTAGTATAAAGAAATACATCTTAAAGGATGTATATTCATGGGGAGAAACATAATTTCATGCAATCTAGATGGTAGCCACAAGGTCCTACTTATTTCTATTCTGCACCAGGGTGATTCTGAGTGTCTTGTCTTCTGTTTACCGAAAAGGATCATGCATCCCTACATAAGGGCAAACTAGTATGATCCCTCCTTTGATCTTAAGGTAGTCTCACTGTAGCCAGGGTGGTGGTTTCCTGGTAAATTATAACTGTCCCACTCTGAGACCAGTAGGTATTAGGAGGAATTGTGCCCATTCTAGATAACATTGAAATCATAGTAGAGATTATAATATTTCAGAAGTTATTAATTCAGAGTCAAGATGACTCTAGTAACTACCACACCCTCTATCAGTGTAGACTCAGAAGAGGGATCTCATTAGCATGAACCCTGGCTTAAGGATATGTAAATAGTTTAAACTGTAAGTAGCTTAAACAGCAAAGGTCCCAAGCTAGTAGGCCCGTCATCCAACAAATGAGTGCTGGGATTACCTACTCAGCTGGCTAGAGGGGGCTAGCTTTAGTCTGTCTGCTCTAGAAGGAAACTTTCATGAGGGTCTAGCAAACCCTTCTTTCTAGGGAAGAGTAAACTGAGACACAGGAATCAGAGGAACCTGACTGAGAGTTACTGGGGACCTACCCTCTTTGCTGGCTGTTTAACAACTGATTCCTGTCTTGCATGCATGATTCCTGATCTCAGGCATGCTGGCTAGAATCAGAGCCCATCCTCCACTACAGAAATTGAAATAGCCCGGGTACAGACTCTTGGCTTAAGTTCTTGCCAACCAGATACTCTCCACCCGCTTTGGAGGATAGTGAGCCAGTGAAAAGGTAATAGAGGGAAGCTTTTTCCCTGACAGCATGGTTTCCCCATATTGTTTCCAGGAACAGAACACTTTACTCAGTAAACTCCCCAATATTCTTTTCCTCACTCTATTCTTTTTCCCTCCCTACCTAAGACTCATTCACCTTTAGTTGCTTGCAAATAAGCCCTAAACTAAAGTCAAAAATGGTAACAATATTTATTGAAGGAAAAAATGGGTTGATTTGTTAGGTGTATGTGTGATCAGGATTAAATGCAAAAAAAAAAGTTAAGCACAGAAAAGTTGGCTCTGCCAAAACATGTAAAGAAGCAGGATCTAGAGCCATAGCACAGCAGGGAGGGCATTTGCCTTTGCACGCGGCGTAACCCAGGTTCGATTCTTGGCATCCCATATGGTCCTCCAAGCACCACCAGGAGTAATTCCTGAGTGCAGAGCTAGAAGTAACCCCTGATCATTGCAGGGTGTGACCCAAAAGCAAAAAAGAGAGAGAGAGAGAGAGAGGGAAGCAAAACCATTACATTCCTAACTGGAGTCACTGAGGAGAAATGAACTATCTATTGATGTCAAGTTTAATGGTCTTAAGCAGTTACCATTAAAAAGCAGTATAAAGGACAAGAGAAAGCCAAGGGCTGAGGGATAAAATGTTTGCTTCTGATAGCAGGAGATAGATTTTTCAAAAAGAAAGAACAAAAAACTTAAAATCTTAAGTTCTCAAATCAAGGCACACAGTGAAAATTAAGGATTTTCTTACTTCACTAGAAGAATCTCCTTTGTTTTATAACTACAATGAAGATACAGACAAAAACATCAAACCTACAATGTAAGCTTCTTCAATGGCTCAATTACCAAATTAGTAGCACTTGAGCCTTGCATTAGTTGTTAGGTGAAAATTAGAGCATTGATAAGGAATGAGATGCATCCTCTTCCCTTGTTGTCAATGCTCTAATTTTCACCCAACACTGAGAATTAGAACAAAGATTTATGGGAAGATTCCAATAACTCAGCAATGAATCTCTAAACTTCAAGATCTTTCTCTCTCTCTCATTCTCACTCTCACTCTCATCACCCAACTCAACTCTTTCTTCCAATCTCATAGATCTATTCAAACTTTTTCTAAAAAGTACCAGTGATTTGACTGGCTTTGCAAGGGGAAGCAAATTCTCATCATGCACAATTCCCTTTCACCCCTCATTGACATTTAATTGACATTAGCTCTCTAACCTCTACAGCTAGAGCAATATTGCAACATGTCCCTGGGACAGGAGATATGATTATTGGGTGAAATTCATATTCAATATCCAAAGGGAAAGTTTTATACACAAAAGCACATAACTTGGAACATTTATATTTGCAGAAATGTGCATGACTTAAATGCAGGAAATACTGAAGGTGCCAGGAGAAAAAAAATTGTAAATTTAGGTTAAGTCAGCTTTAGTGACATAATGGCATCTGATAGTATTGCTGGAGTTATCTATGAGCCTAAGAATCAACTCATTTTAATTATTTTCTGGGTGAGTTGACAGAAACCTGGATTCATTAGTGTTCTATACTAAATGTATTTGATTTGCCAAAAACTACAAGGTATAATTTAGAGGAAATAGCTTTAAAGACCAAGCAAGATAGGATGTTAGGAGTGGTTTTATCATCACTGCTTACTCATTTCCTAACTATGACTCCCAAGAGGCCCCAAAACACACTTCCTTTGTCAAGACAATAGTAAATACATTAGTGAGGGGAGCGCAACATCTTTATAAAAAGCTAGAGTGGTGATCTATCAGCCAAGGCCACTAGTGGAGAAAAGCTATAGCTGGAAATGAGATACATCATTTCCATTGGCTTGGGATGTCACAAGGTAACACAGGACCTGGGAACAATGCTGATTGCCAGAGGTGTGGTGACCTTGGCTTTCACAGTGGGCAGCTGGCCAATCTAATCACCATCAGTGTCTGGCTCGTGGAACAGAAGAGATGAGCACACAAATAAGATCCCTCTTTCAATTTGACAGGCTTCATGAATAGAGTCTGACTTTCCCATCAGGATTAAGATTGACTTGTAGTCTCTAGCACATCTTGCTTAGTTAGCACCCAATGGTAGTCACTAAACCACATTCCTCCTTTCTAATAGATTGCAGTGAAAATTCTGAAAAGATTTCTTTAAGGACAAAAAGATAGTAAGGGAGGGGGGAAGTGCTTGCCTGATAAGGCAACTGATCCTGGTAAGATCCCCAACGTGACATACAGTCCCTCAAACACCACTAGGCATCACTTCTTCACTCCTAAACTGAGTCAGGAATAGCCCCAGAGTAAACACACACCACACACACACACACACACACACACACACACACACACACACACACACACACACACACACCAGCACCAAAAAAAAGGATTCTGGCAGCCTAGGTGGTAGTGAACTTATAACCAAGATCAAAAGTGAATTAACACACTGAGAAGGAAGTGTAAAGGCATGTGGAGAGTCCACATTGTTAATATTTTTTAACTGTTGAATCAGAGACTCAGATACACGGGGCAGAGCTGCTACTGGCTCTCCCTGTGCCCAGCTGATCATTAAGCACCCAGGAGGGAAGGCAGGTTCTAACCCTGGCCCACCAACTCAGCAGAGTCTCGCAAGAAGCCAGAGGAACCCCACACCATGAGGGCCGCCATTTTCAACATCTTGACTCCACAGCTCGTCAGAGTTCCACCCAGCAGAAGAGCTGATCACAAGCCCTGCTCATCAGAGTCCCACCCTACAGCAGTCTATTTCAAGCCCAGGATGCCTGATCCAGAGACTCAGATACACGGGACAGAGCTGCTACTGGCTCTCCCTCTGCCCAGCTGATCATGAGGCATCCAGGAGGGAAGGCAGGTTCTAGCCCTGGTTCGCCATCCCAGCAGAACCTCGCAAGAAGCCAGAGGAACCCCCACACCATAAGGGGCCGCCTTTTTCAGCATCCGGACTCCACAGCTCGTCAGAGCTCCACCCAGCAGAAAAGCTTATCTTTCCCCATCTCACACGACTGCAAAGTGGCCATGCAGTTCATCAATAAATGCAGGAGATGAGAGGCCACTATAAAAGTATCCCACCCGAATGTCGACTTGTACAACCTTTCTGGAAAGCAATATGGACATTCCTCCAAAGACTAGAAATTGAGCTCCCCTTTGACCCAGCCATACCGCTCCTGGGAATATACCCTGGAAAGCCAAAACGCACAGCGGAAACACAATCCGCACTTTTATTTTCATAGCAGCACTGTTCACAATAGCCAAAACCTGGAAACAACCAGTATGCCCGAGAACTGAGGACTGGATAAAGAAACTGTGGTACATCTACACAATGGAATACTATGCAGCTGTCAGAAAAAATGAAGTTATGAAATTTTGCTATAAATGGATGGATATGGAAAGAATCATGTTGAGTGAAATTAGTCAGAAGGAAAGAGAGAGACATAGAATGACTGCATTTATTTGCATGACATAAATATACTAGGTGATCTTACCAAAAGTGGAAATTACAAGCGTGTGGGAGTCAGAGGTTGGTTTAGATAGAGAAAGGAACATGAGTGAATAAATGTCTAAAGTTCTGATACTAACATAGAACTGAGCATTAAATACAGACAAAAAAATGCAAGTGATGGCTTCTAAGTGTATCGTAGTGCAACCCACAATGTGTGGGAGAAGGAGGAGAGAGAGAGGGAGAGGAGAGGAGATAAAGAACCTGCCATTTAGGCGGGATGTGGGAGGGGGGAAGGAATTGGGGACATGGGTGGTGGCTGAGGGGCACTGGTGGAGGGCGGGGTGCTGGAACACTATGTGACCGAAACCCCCAAGCGTGAACAACGTTGTAATTGTATATCTCACGGTGGTATAATAAAATGTTAAATACAAAAAAAAAGAAGAAAAGAAAGATAAAAAAAATTTGCCTGTAAATGGATGGACATGGAGAAGATTATGTTGAGCGAAATTAGCCAGAAGGAGAGAGACAGATACAGAATGACTGCATTTATTTGCATGGCATAAATATATATGTACATATTATGATACCAATATCCAAGGTCAAGTGAAACATATCAGGAGGTCTTGTCAAAGGTGGAAATTATCACAAACGTGTGGGAGTCAGAGTTGAGGTAAGACAGAAAATGGAACAGGGTGCTAATAATTGTCGAGGATACTAATGCCAACCTAGAACTGAGCATTAAATAGAGGCAAAAGGATACACATGACAACCTTTTAATGTATGTTCTGTAATCCATAGTCTGGAAGGGAAGGAAAAGACAAAGAGAGAGAAAGGGAAAGAAATAAAGAACCTGCCATGGAGGTGGGCTGGGGAAGGGGGAGGGAACCGGGATGTTGGTGGTGGGAGATGGGCACTGGCGGAGGGGTGGGTGCTGGAACACTGTATGACCAAAACCCAAACATGAACTTTTTAATTGTATATCTTTTTATTTGTATATCACACGGTGGTATAATAAAATACTTAAAAAAAAAAAAAAATAAAAAAAAAAGTATCCCACCCACACTGCAGAGCCTGGCAAGCCACCTGTGTCATATTTGATATGCCAAAAACCAGTAACAATTATAGACCTCATTCCCATGACCTGAAGGAAAGGTTTGAGGCTCTTCATGTTCCTGGAGAGAGCAGATGCCCTTGGGCTACACTAGCGTGTGACAGGATGTAAAGAGGCGTTACTGGTGCCCACTTGAGCAAATCGATGAACAACAGGATGACAAGTGATACAAGTGAACTGTTTAACCGCACACTACCCTGATATTTCCATGCCTTTAGACTCCATTACATGAGAGGCGGAGCCTGGCAAGCTACCTGTGTCGCACAGCAGAGCCTGGCAAGCTACCCTTGTCATATTTGATATGCCAAAAACATCAACAATAATAGACCTCATTCCCATGACCTGAACGAATGGTTTGAGGCTCTTCATGTTCCTGGAGCAAGCAGATACCCTTGGGCTACACTAGCATGCAACAGGGATGAATGGAGACATTACTGGAGCCTGTTCCATCAAATCAATGAACAACGGAAAGACAAGTGATACATGAGAGGAGTTTTCCTATTATTTAAGCCAATTAAGATTTTCTGGCATCCCTCAAAAGAAATGGTTACAAAATGCAAAGACAGCCCACAAATTGGGAAAGAATATTCATCTAATGCCCATCTGATAAGGGATTAATATCCAAGCTATATAAGGCACTGGTAGAACTTTACAAGAAGAAAACAGCCAACCCATCAATAAATGGGGAGAAGAAATAAATAGAAACTTCCTCAAAGAAGAAATTCTAATGCCAAAAGGGATATGAAAAATGCTCTTCATCACTACTCATCAGAGAGATGCAAATCAAAACAACAATGAGATATCATGTCACACCACAAAGACTGGCACATATCCAAAAGTGTAAGAACGACCAGTGCTAGCATGGTGTGGGAGAAAGGGACTCTCATTTTTTTTTTTTTTAATTTTTTTATTATACCACCGTGAAACATACAATTACAAAGGTGTTCATAATTGGTTCTTGGTAATACAGTTTTCCAGCACCCATCCCTCCACCAGTGCCCCATTTCCACCACCAATGTGCCCCTCCCCCTCCCATCCCCCCACCCGCCTTAATAGCAGGTACCCCAGTTTCCTCTCTTTCTCTCTCTATCTCTCTCTCTGTCTCTGCATCTCTCTCCCCTCTTATTTTACACATTGTGGCTAGCCCTGCAGATAGTTAGAGTTAATCACTTAAGTCTCTTTGTGTATATTCAGTGGTGAGTTTTAATCTGCCATTACAATTTCCCATATTTATTAAAACACTGGTATCTATATCCTATTAATGAATGCAGTCATTCTATATCTGTCCTTTTCCTTCTGACTAATTTCACTCAGCATGATAGACTCCATGTCCATCCATTTGCAGGTAAATTTCATAATTTCATCCTTTCTGACAGCCGCATAGTATTCCATAGTGTAGATGAACCACAGTTTCTTTAGCCAGTCCTCTGTTCTCGGGCATTTAGGTTGTTTCCAGATTCTAGCTATAGTGAATAGCGCAGAGATGAATAAAGAAGTACAGATAGTGTTTCTGCTATGTGTTTTTCGGTCTCTAGGGTATATTCCCAGGAGTGCTATTGCTGGATCAAATGGGAGCTCAATATCTAGCTTTCGGAGGAATGTCCATATTGTTTTCCAAAAGGGCTGGACCAGTCGGCACTCCCACCAGCAGTGGATGAGAGTCCCTTTTTTCCCCACATCCACGCCAGCACCGGTTGTTCTTGCTGTTTTGGATGTGTGCCAGTCTCTGTGGTGTGAGATGGTACCTCATTGTTGTTTTGATTTGCATCTCCCTGATGATTAAAGATGAAGAGCACTTTTTCATATGCCTTTTGGCCATTCGAATTTCTTCTTTTTGGAAGCTTCTGTTCATTTCTTCTCCCCATTTTTTTGATGGGGTTGGCTGTTTTCTTCTTGTGGAGTGCTACCAGTGCCTGATATATCCTGGATATTAACCCCTTGTCAGATGGGTATTGGGTGAATATCCTTTCCCACTCTGTGGATTGTCTTTGTATCTTGGTCACCGTTTCTTTTGAGGTGCAGAAGCTTTTCAATTTTATATAATCCCATTTGTTTATCATTGCTTCCATTTGCTTGGTCAGCGGTGTGTCGCCTTTAAAGATACTTTTCGTTTCGATGTCATAGAGCGCTTTCTCCTATGTTTTCTTCGATGTACCTTATAGATTCATGTCTGATATCGAGATCTAGAATCCATTTTGATCTGACTTTTGTGCATGGCGTTAGAAGGAGGTCTAAGTTCATTTTTTTACATGTAGCTGCCCAGTTTTCCCAGCACCATTTGTTGAAGAGGCTTTCTTTGTTCCACTTAATATTTTTTGCTCCTTTATCGAAGATTAAGTGGTTGTATATTTGTGAGTGCGTTTCAGGATACTCAGTTCTATTCCATAGGTCTATGGGTCTGTCTCTATACCAATACCACACTGTCTTAATTACAACTGCTCTGTAGTAGAGCTTCGAGGTTGGGGAAATTGATACCTCCCATCTTCTTTTTCCCAAGGATTGCTTTAGCTATTCGTGGGGTTTTATTATTCCATACAAATTTCAGGAGTGTTTGTTCAATTTCTTTGAAGAACATCATGGGTATCTTTATAGGGACCGCATTAAATCTGTATAAAGCTCTAGGGAGTATTACCATTTTGATAATGTTAATCCTTCCAATCCATGAGCAGGGAATGTGTCCCCATTTCCTCAGGTCTTCTTTTATTTCCTGAAGTAACGTTTTGTAGTTTTCTTTGTAGAGATCCTTTACATTCTTTGTCAAACTGATTCCTAGGTATTTGATTTTCTGCGGGTGCAATTGTGAATTGGATAGTTTCTTTAATGTCCCTTTCTTCTCTTTCGCTGTTTGCATATAGGAAGGCCATTGACTTTTGGGTATTGATTTTGTACCCTGCTACTCTACTATAAGAATGTATTATTTCTAGGAGCCTCTTGGTAGAGAGTTTTGGGTTTTCCAGGTATAATATCATGTCATCTGCAAATAGTGATAACTTGGCTTCTTCCCTTCGTATCTGGATGCCCTTAATGTCTTTTTTCTTCCCTGATTGCTATGGCAAGTACTTCCAGTACTATATTGAATAGAAGTGGTGAGAGCGGGCAGCCTTGTCTTGTCCCTGATCTTAAGGGGAAGGCTTTCAGTTTTTCCCCCATTGAGAATGATGCTCGCTGTGGGCTTGTAGTAGATGGCCTGGATTATCTTGAGGAAGGTTCCTTCAATCCCCATTTTACGGAGAGCTTTCATCATGAACGGGTGTTGAATCTTGTCAAATGCCTTCTCTGCATCTATTGATATGATCATATGGTTTTTATTTTTCTTTTGTTGATATGATGTATTATGTTGATTGACTTGCGGATGTTGAACCATCCTTGCATTCCCGGGATGAATCCCACTTGGTCATGGTGTACAATCTTTTTGATGACTCTTTGGATTCTATTTGCTAGTATTTTGTTGAAGATCTTAGCATCTGTATTCATCAGGGAGATTGGTCTGTAGTTTTCCTTTTTTTGTGACATCTTTGTCTGCTTTGGGTATCAGGGTGATATGTGCCTCGTAAAAAGCTATTTGGGAGTATTTCTGTTTCTTCAATTTGCCGGAAGAGCTTAAAAAAGAATTGGTAGTAGGTCCTCTTTAAAGGTTTTGTAGAATTCACTGGTGAATCCATCTGGGCCTGGGCTTTTGTGTTTGGGGAGACTTTTGATTACCGATTCTATTTCCTCGATGGAGATAGGTTTGTTGAGGTATTCCAAATCTTCTTGTTGCAGACTTGGGAAGCTATAGGAATTCAGGAATTTGTCCATTTCTTCTAGGTTCTCTTGTTTCGTGGCATACAGGCTCTCATAGTAATCTCTGATGATCTTTTGAATTTCTGTGTTTTCAGTTGTGATGTCTCCGTTTTCATTTCTGATTCTATTTATTTGGGTTCTCTCTTTTCCTTTTCTTACAAGTCTTGCAAGTGGTTTGTCAATCTTGTTTATTTTTTTCAAAGAACCAGCTTTTGGTTTCGTTGATCTTCTGGATTGTTTTTTGACATTCCATCTCATTGATTTCTGCTCTAAGTTTTATTATTTCTTTCTTTCTGCTTGGGTTGGGCTCCTTTTGTTGATCACTCTCTAAGATCTTAAGTTGGGAAGTCAGACTGTTTATGATGGCCTTTTCTTCTTTTCTGATGAATGCCTGAAGAGCTATGAACTTGCCTCTTAACACTGCTTTTGCTGTATCCCACAAGTTCTGGTAATTCGTGTCTTCAGTCTCATTTATTTCAAGGAATCTTTGGATTTCCTCTTTGATTTCTTTTATGACTTGCTGGTTGTTCAGCAGTGAGCTGTTTAGTTTCCAGGTACTTGGTGTTGGTCTCCGTTTTTGTGTACAATTAACTTCTATTTTCAGTGCATCATGGTCTGAAAAAATAGTTGGCACAATTTCTATCTTCTTGATTTTATGGAGGTATGATTTATGGCTCAGCATGTGATCTATTTTGGAGTATGTTCCATGTGCACTGGAGAAGAAAGTGTATTCAGCTTTTTTGGGGATGAAATGTCCTGTATATGTCTACCAGCCCTCTTTCCTCCATCTCCTCTTTTAGGGCCAGTATTTCCTTGGTAAGTTTCGATCTTGTTGATCTATCCAGGGTTGTTAGAGCAGTGTTGAAGTCTCCAACTACAATTGTGTTGCTGTCAATGTCTTCTTTGAAGTCTATTAGTAGTTGTTTTAGGTATTTTGCTGGCCCCTCATTGGGTGCATATATGTTTAATAGCGTGATTTCTTCCTGATATATGCATCCCTTGACTATTAAGAAGTGACCTTCACTGTCCCTTCTGACCTTCTTCAGCCTGGAAGTCTATGTTGTCAGATACCAGTATGGCTACCCCAGCCTTTTTGGATGGGTTGTTTGAGTGAAGGATTGTTTTCCAGCCTTTTATTTTGAGCCTGTCTTTGCTCCGATTGTTCAGGTGTGTTTCTTGAAGGCAGCAGAATGTCGGATTCAATTTTGTGATCCATTTTGCCACTCTGTGTCTCTTAACTGGTGCATTTAGACCGTTGACATTGAGAGATATTATTGTCATGGGATTTTGTGCCATCTTTCTGTGTAGGTTGGTTGTTCTTTTGGGTTATGTCTCGTCTTATAGTAGATCATTCAGTCCTTATTTTAAGGTTGGTTTTGATTTTACAAAGTTCCTAAGCTGTTGTTTATCCAAGAAGTTGTATATCTGTCCTTCAAATCTGAGTGAGAGTTTAGCTGGATAAAGAATTCTTGCTGAGGCGTTCATTTCATTAAGTTTTTTTACTATATCCCACCACTGCCTTCGGGCTTGGAGGGTGTCTTCTGAGAAGTCTGCTGAAAGTCGAATGGATGCTCCTTTGTACACAATTTCCTTCTTTGATCTTGCTGCCTGAAGAATTATGTCTCTGTCTATGGTATCCATTACTTTGACTAGGATGTGTCTTGGGGTCTTTCTATTGGGGTCTCTTCTTGCTGGTACGCCGGTCGGGCTTCTTGGATCTGGATGCCTTCATCCTTTAACTCGGGAACTTTTCAGCCAGGATGTTTTTAACTGTTTTAATTTCCTTTGGGGTTACTTTCCTGTCCCTCTGGGACTCCGATGATTCTTACGTTGTTCCGCCTGGCTTCATCCCATTGTTCTCTGTTCCGTTGCTGATCCATTTTCCGATCTTTTTCCATCTTATGTAGTTCTCTGAGTGCTTTCTGCAGCTCATCTTCAGTCTCACTGATTCTCTCTTCCGCTGCTGTCATCCTATTGTTGAGAGCCCCGATTGTGTTTTTCATTTCATCTACTGAGTTTTTAAGTGACAATATTTCTCTTTGCATGGTTCTCATTTCTGTTCTCATTTCCTCCCGTAGTTTATTGACTGCCCTTTCAACAGCTCCGTTTATGTTCTCCTGTATTTTATTGGACATCTGCTCAATTTTTTCGTTGAGCTCCTTAAACATCCTACCAATTTCCCTCTCTAATTTCATTGTCAGAGTGATCATGCATATCTGTATTCTTTTTTGATTCTTCACGGTCAATTCCTTCATCTGTTCTTCGAGCTGGGGATCTGGCGTTGTTTTCCCATGGTGTTGCGGTGTTCAGGGATAAATTCCTCTAGTGTACTGTTTCTTTTTTCTTGAGGGTATTACCTACGCTTGGTGTTGAATTTCCTAGTTTTAGTAATAATAAGCGGCCAGCGCCGCCTCGCCAGCCGCACCCCAGAGACTCTACCTAGGATGCAGGCAGGCCGGGTGAGAGTTCAAAATGACGGTTTACTTCTGGTTCCGCTCGACTTCTGGGGGTTGTAGTTCCACCTTCTGCCGAGACCTGGAGCTCTACCACAGCCCCAGGCGCCCGCCCGGCCAGCCGCAGCCCCAGAGACTCTACCTAGGATGCAGGCAGGCCGGGTGAGAGTTCAAAATGACGGTTTACTTCTGGTTCCGCGCGACTTCTGGGGGTTGTAGTTCCACCTTCTGCCGAGACCTGGAGCTCTACCACAGCCCCAGGCGCCCGCCCGCGCCAGCCGCAGCACCCCAGAGACTCTACCTAGGATGCAGGCAGGCCGGGGTGAGAGTTCAAAATGACGGTTTACTTCTGGTTCCGCCTGGACTTCTGGGGGTTGTAGTTCCACCTTCTGCCGAGACCTGGAGCTCTACCACAGCCCCAGGCGCCCGCCCGGCCAGCCCGCGCACCCCAGAGACTCCTACCTAGGATGCAGGCAGGCCGGGTGAGAGTTCAAAATGACGGTTTACTTCTGGGACTCTCATTCATTGTTGGTGGGAATGTCGACAGACCCACACTTTTTGGAAAACATTATGTACTATCCTCCAAAAGCTAGAAATTGAGCTTCCATTTCACCCAGCAATACCGCTCCTGGATATATACCCTGGAACCCAAAAACACACAGCAGAAACACTATCTGCACTTCTATGTTCATAGCAGGACTATTAACAATAGCCAGAATCCGAAACAACCTGAGTGTCTGAGAACAGACAACTGGATAAAGAAACTATGGTACATCTACACAATGGAATACTATGCAACTGCTAGGAAAAACAAAGTTTTGAAATTTGCCGATAAATGGATGGACATGGAAAGTATCATGCTAAGTAAAATTAGAAGGAAAAGGACAGATATAGAATGACTGCATTTATTTGAGGGATATAAAAATTGTATGAGATTAATATCAAGGCCAGGCAAAACATGGACCAGGAGGACTTGTCAATGGTTGGAAACTACCACAATTGTGTTGGATTCAGAGGTTAGGTAAGACAGAGAAGGGACCAGAGGGCTAATAATTGTTGAAAATGGTAACACCAGACTGTAACTGAGCATTGAACATAGGCAAAGGGAAATATATGATAAACCCTAAATGTATGTATTGTAAGCCACAGTGTGTAAGAAAAACAAGAGAGAGAGATACAGAGAGAGAGTGAGTCATAGAGGCCGACTAGAGATGGGGTAGGGAATCTGGGGACATTGGTGGTGGAAAATGTGCACTGGTAGAGGAATGGATGCTAAAACACTGTATGACTAAAACCCAATCATGAACAGCTCTGTAATTGTATATCTCACTGTGGTATAATAAAATTTAAAAAAAAAAAAAGATTTTCTGGCATCCAGTATAAAATATCCTAAACATATCCTATCCAAACATAATCCTCTATGTATCAATCCCTATATTTGAGTTCAGCTCACAGACTCAGTTCTTCATGTCTCAGGAAGCTTAACACCCCTAACTAAGTACCCTGCAATCACATGGCTACCATCCCATGAATCTTTATCCAAAAAGACCCTAACTTGTCCTACATCCATGGATACAATGATTTGTGTCCATGTGTTAGGATAAAGGAAATGCCTTGGGGTAATTCTCAGATTGGCTATGTCACTAGGTTGGCTCTAAGATAATTCAAATATTGTGATGCCAAAGTAAAGACACTAAGCAGAGTTGCACCCAAGTTTATCTTACAGTAGGTACTTCCAATCCAAATGTATGTCACTTTCCAGAATCTCAACCCAGTCCTAGGGTCATTTTCTCAGCTCTTGAGCATATCACGATTACGATCTTCCCGCTCATCATCTATTTGCTAGAAGGGCACCAGTAATATCTCCATATTACTGGTGATATTACATATGGAGATATTACTGGAGATATTACTTGAGCATATGCCTGGAACAAACATACTTAGAGTTCTTTATACAGGGTTTCTGACTAGAGAGCACTGAATAATAGCTTCTAAGTCACTTGATCACTTGATCATTTGACATCCGCGTTATTTGTCGATTTGCTCGAGTTCAAAATGACCGCTTACTTCGGTTCCGCTCGGACTTCTGGGGGTTGTAGTTCCACCTTCTGCCGAGACCTGGGGCTCTACCACGACCCCAGGCACCCGCCCGACAGCCGTACACCCCAAGGAGGTTATCTGAGGTTGTCGATTTGCTCGAAAAGGCTCCAGTAACGTTTCCACTTGACCCTATTACATGCCTGTGTAGCCCAATGGCATCTGCTTGCTTCAGCAATACTAAGAGCCTCAAACCGTTTATTCAGGGTCTTGGCGAAGAAGTCTGACCATCTTGTAGGTGGACGGCCACGTGATCTTTTGACGTCCCGTGGGATCCAGTCAGTAATGGCTCTAGTCCAGCGGTCGTCTCCAAATCGCATTACATGTCCAGCCCATCTGATTTTCGATGCCTTGACAAATGAGACAGCGTCCCTGACTCTGGATCATTGACGGAGGTTGGAACTCCAGATTCCTTCTCTCACTTGAGTGATGCGTGATATTCCAAGCATAGCTCTTTCTATTCCTCTTTGGGAGATCCGAATAGCATTCTCATCCTGCTTTCGTAAGGCCCAGGTCTCTGAGGCGTATGTCAATGCAGGGAGAATAGTGGAGTCGAAGAAATGTGCCTGGAGCCAGAGGTTCTTTGTCCTTTTTAACTATTTCTTAGACACTCTTGAAGGCATTCCATGCCGCTCTCTTCCTCCTACGCAGCTCAGGTTTTAGGCAGTTCATCATGTTGACTTCTCGACCTAGGTACACATAACTGCTGCATTCAAAGATGTTTGTTCCATTGAGAGTGAATGGGGCCTCTGGAACTTGTTCATTTTTCATGAACATTGTTTTGTTGAGATTCAGCTGTATACCTATCTTTCCACATTCTTGGTCAAAGTCAGCTAGCATTTGTGCCACTTGGCTGATGTTTGGTGTTATTAGAACGATGTCATCAGTGAAGCAGAGGTGGTATAGTTGCTGACCGTCTATCTTCACTCCCATTTCTTCCCATTCTAATTTTCACATAGTGTTCTCAATGGTGGCGCTGAAGAGTTTTGGTGAAATGGTATCACCCTGCCGAACCCCTCTTTTGACATCTTCCTTGTAGAATGGTGAGATCCTGGTGATGAATCTGTAATACACTCACAAAAGATCTTGATGTATTGGGTTTGAACACCCTGTTTGGCTAGGGCTTCGATGACTGCTTCGGTCTCCACAGAATCAAAGGATTTCTTTAAATCAATGAACGTGAGACAGAGTGGCATCTTGAACTCCCTACAAACCTCAGTGAGCTTGGTTACCGTGGTGGATATGGTCGATTGTGCTGAACCCTTCTAAGTAGAAGCTTAGAAGGAATCTAAGCTTCTAAGTAGAAAGAGAAAAGTCTGGACTTCCTCTCATAACCAAAGTGGCATAAAACGCAATGAGAGACTCACAGAAATTTAGTATCACCCTTAACTATTTGAAAGGCACAGAGGCAGTGATTTCTCTTACTTTCTGACTTAAAAGGCCAATTTGGCAAAGAAAAAGACAATTGGGCCTTCATATATGACTGTGAATTACAAGAAAGACAATCAAATGATAATTTCAGTTATAATCATAGCTTTGGATATAGCCTTCTTAATGGAGCAATGCAGCATAATCCCTGACCCTTGTATTTCAGCTATCAAGCAAACATTTTCTCTCACTAAGCAGAAGCACCTAAAGTTCTCACCTGGTACATAAGGTATAAGAGCACCTAATACTTTAGCTATACGAACATGTCTGTTTTCATATAGATGCCCAAATTTGTTTTCTGAGCCCTTGATTACCTCACCCAAACACCGAGAGTGCACATCTTTCTAAGCAACTCTGATCAGAATATCTCAGTCCAAGGGCCAGAGTGACAGCACAGTGAGGAGGGCATTTCCTTGCACCTGGCCAACCTGGGTTTGATCCCCGGCATCCCATACAGTGCTAAGCCAGGAGTAACCCCTGAGCATTGCCGGGTGTGACCTAAAAAGAAAAACACTCAGTCCTCCTAGTGGTCTGATATCTTTTAGAAAAAATAGTTTGCAATCAAATGAGTAAAAACAGACTTTGTTTGGCTTTCAATCAAGAACCATGATTGATGTGCAAGGTCAAAGAATGAGTTGGTGACTATTTGGGGAAATGAGACAGCTATTATGCATAACAAACCAACCCCTACACTCGTGACATAAAAAGAGTGGCAGTTTATCCTTCCTCATCATTTCATGGGTCACTTGAGTGGTTCTCCCGAGATTCAGTGTTACTCAGCTGTGACTTGGGGGACATTGTATACATGCATACAAGAGCAACATTATATGACTGAAACCCAATCATGAACAACTTTGTAAAGTCTATCTTTTGGTATTACAATAAATTTTTTAAATGCAATAAAAGACTCGTAGAAATTTAGTATCACTCTTAACTATTTGAAAGGCACAGAGGTAGTGATTTCTTTTACTTTCCGAGTTAAACGTCCAGTTTGGCAAAGCAAAAGACAATTGGACCTTCATATATGACTGTCAATCATGATAAAGACAATCAAATGGTAATTTCAGTTATAATCATAGCTTTGGATATAGCCTTCTTAATTGAACACTTGCATCAGGACAGATGGGTTGACTGGATTTACTCTCCATGTGTTCTACGACCCTCAAGGGGAAAAGACCAGGCTTCTTCAAAGTAGGTGGTCTCAGGATTAGAAGAGACTGGGGTATAAAACTGCAGAATCTCTTTCTTACAAAACCTGTCATTCTCATAAAAATATATGTACATATTATGATACCAATATCCAAGGTCAGGTGAAACATGGATCAGGAGGTCTTGTCAAAGGTGGAAATTATCACAAACGTGGGAATCAGAGGCTAGGTAAGACAGAGAATGGAACAGTGTGCAAATAATTGTCGAAAGTGCTAATACCAACCTAGAACTGAGCATTAAATACAGGCAAAAGATACACATGACATCATTTTAATGTGTATTGTAATCCACGATGTGGAAGGGAAGGAAAGGAGAGAGATAGAGAGAAAGAGAAAGAAATAAAGAACCTGCCATAGAGGCAGGCTAGGGGAGGGGGAGGGAATTTGGGACATTGGTGGTGGGAAATGGGCACTGGTGGAGGGATGGGCGCTGGAGCACTGTATGACCGAAACCCAAATATGAATATCTTATGAACAACTTTGTAATTGTATATCTCACAGTGGTATAATAACATATTTTTTAAAACTGTCATTCTGCCACTTTCTGCTGAATTCCAGTGGTCACAGGCCACTGGAGGAATCTATTTTCCTCACTCTTTGCAAATAAGAAGACAAAAATGTTGGGGGAAGTCACTAAACTCATCCTTACAGATAATCTGATATTTGCTAGATCCCATCGATGACAGGTGCAGAATCCTGGGCAGCAGGGCCTGCCCACAGCTTTATCACACAGATTCTCTGCACTTGGCTGGAAAGAGAGTAAAAGCAGCTCTGGGTTACAGAACGCTTATACTCAGCACCATGAAAACCACTGAGAATGAGGGGTTCTGTTCAATAGAAGAAAAAAAAGAGAGATGCAAAAGAGAGTGGAAAATGTTAGTCTCAAATTCAGATATTGTTTCCTCGAACAGGACTCTTTCACTGAAACTGCCTCATGTTTCAGCTGAGAACAATAGTTGTGGAGTGTGATCCTCACACCCTGAACACCCCAG
The DNA here is from genome assembly GCA_021461705.1 of Cryptotis parvus. NCBI lineage: Eukaryota > Metazoa > Chordata > Mammalia > Eulipotyphla > Soricidae > Cryptotis > Cryptotis parvus. The sequence goes on along the minus strand of JAJIBD010008592.1, from coordinate 58,946 downwards.
TCCCTCCCCTTGGCACTAGGAAAATCTGTCTTTTCTTTTTCTTGTGTCTTTTTTTCTAATCACGATGAGATTCCCAGTTACAAAGCTGTTCACAATCATGATTTCACTCATTCAGTGAACCTGCAGTGTACCAGTGTACACTTACCACAACCCCCTTTCTAGCCTAACAGCACCTCTCTCTCTTTCTCTCTCTCTCCCCCTCTCTCTCTCCTCCTCTCTCCCTTCCTATGTCAAATGCACAGTCACATCCTCTCTACCAGACGCAGTTCCTCCTGCATTATACTTTCCTCACAGTGCTCTCACTTCAGAAAGCTGCACCTTAACAGATACTTTCTTCTCCGTGTCTCCTGGACTGGGAACCCATCACACTCCTGCTCTCAATTTGTGCTCTTTTCTCTCATGTTCAAATCCTTTCTTCATTATCTCTAAACCGATTCTATTTGACTCTTTTCCCCATGATATATGTTATGGCTTCCCAACACAGATTAGAAGGTGAAAGGGGAAGAAGAGGATAAAGTCCTTCAGTCTCCATGGAAACACAATCTTAGATGAAGGTCGAACACCCAGGTTTAGGTCAACGAAGGCTTCTCCACACCTCTCAGAGTCCAGTCATCTCGAATGCCTTAGAAAGTTTCAACCAGTAAAAGGCAATCTCCCACCAGCTTCTCCATGAGGCCTCATTCTAGGCCTCCAGATGCTTCCTGTAATCTAGTTGACCCTTCTAGGCCTCCAGATGCTTCCTGTAATCTAGTTGGACCCTCTCTCCCTTCCCTAAGAGTCAACTTGGTCTTCATTACATTCCACTCATGGTCCCCCTGCAATCATATTAGTTAAGCACAAAGCTATCACTATGTTAACACAGCCACTTTATAGGCGCTGTGGTCAAGACCCTTTCATGTAGAAATGAGCTTGTTCTGTCCTTCTTAGATCATTTAAACTGTGTGTTGGCCAGAGTCCAGTGCCAAAAAAAAAAAAAAAAAAAAACATCCCCTCCCTGGTCAATGTTAAAGGATGGTCTCTACATGCCTTCAATCATCAATTCATCAAAAAAGATTTTAAGTGATGTATATATATCCAGCAACATGTAAAGAATTCATTCTTTGATCCACAATTTCTTTTTTTTCACTTTACTATGTTTTATTATTTTTTTAATTTTTTATAATACCACCATGAGATATACAATTACAAAGGTGTTCATGTTTGGGTTACAGTCATACAGTGTTCCAGCACCCATCCCTCCACCAGTACCCATTTCCCACCACCAATGTCCCCCTGATTCCCCCCCCCTCTCCCCCAACCTGCCTCTATGGAACAAATTCTTTTGAGCAGGATATCCTACATCCCAGGCATTTATTGTTGCAAATATAACAGTGAACCAGAGACCAAGTTCCTGTTCTCAAAAAATTCACATTTTAGTGTGGTCTTAGTTCAGACCAGCAATTTTCAGCCTTAGACACACATTAGAAATACCTGGAGGGTTTTTTTTTTATAAAACCTAATATCCAAGCAGCATAGCCAGCCAATTAAATAAGAATTTCTAGTATTGTTTAAAGATCTCCAAATGATTCCTACATGAACCTGCAATTATTTCCTCTGATACCTCAGATAATCAATTGTAAGCCCTGTAAGTAGTCTGGGATGAAGTTTGACTGCAGTGACTTTCATCATAAGCTCATTAATAGAATCTGTGGCAGGAAGGAGGGGGCCACCCTGCCATGTTTAGTTCTGACCAGGCTAGACCTTAGGGGTGCTTAGTAGGAATAAGGACAGGCCACTGAGAAACCGTTGTTCCTAAAACTCAAAATATGAGGAGCTTTATAGGTAAATTCTCTTTCCAAATATTGCAAAGCTTCCCTTCAGTGAAAGGCCCTGATCTATTCTTTTTAGTGAACAGGAGGTTCCAGAAAAACATATTTCAGTTCAGTGAAAGTGCAAACTCCTAACAATCACAATTTTCCAAAGATGGCAAGAGCTACTCTGTGCTCCCCTTGCTGGAAACTGTCCAGCCGTGCTGGAACAAGGAAACAGTGGGGGATATGGGGAAGGAGACCGGCTCTGCATTAGGAGCAGTTCAATCTGCCAGTGTGAATGGTCTAAACTTGATGACGTTGGCAGAGATCGGGAGTTGGATAGCAACAATGACCAGTTTTCCTACAACAAAACATTGTCTCATCATGCTTCAAGGCTATGTCTAGGGCAGTCTCCTCCCTGACAATCAGGCCCCTAGGAACTGGGCTTATTGTTAGATGGTACTTAGGATCACTTTTTTGTCTTAATGGTGAAAAGGGTTTTTTTTCTTTCAATTTGATCACATTGACTTAAATACCTGCTCAAAATATATGATAACATCACAAAAACATAGGATCATATCAATGTCTGTCCACTACAGACCAGTGGGCCTCTTTCTCCATCCTCAACCTCACCACCACCACCCCACCTATGCCAGTAACCTTAGCCCTGTTGTCTGAGGGCAAGGAGTAGCTTTCCTTTGGTTTTGTTTGTTTGGGGTCCCAATGAGACCTACAACCTGCAGATGCTTCAACAGTAATATCAGAGCAGCTAATCAGGAGTGGCTGATATATGTAGGAACTCCTATCATTTGGCAGCCAAGATTCAGAACTCCATTCAAGTTCCTCCTCTGACACCTGTGTGACATCAACAATGAACCTCTCCCAAGGGTCTAATGGCATGACACTTAGGTTAGGATTTATGGGTTATTATAGGGATGGCACAAGTTCCTCCCTCAGTATGTGAAGAGCTAAGAAGAGTACTGAGTACAGAGTACTGAGTTTCAAGAGACTTCTATTTTTATTTCCCATTCCTGGTGGTGCTCAGGGCTAACTCCTGTCAGAGTACAGAGTACTTAGAAGCAAGTGTGAGCTATTAGCATTTTTAGAAACCACTAGTTAGAAATCATTGTTTTGTCATTTGTCACCAGTCAAAAGACATCTAGTTTGATCCTCAAACCTAGTCCTGGTACTCCAGATACTAAGCACCTAGGAAAGATGAAAGAAGCCATATCTCAGGATTTTAACTGTTATTCATCATGGACTGACCTAGAGTCAGCAACAGTCAGAAGCATGCATATAAGCACATAGATGTTCATGTTCTTATACACATGTGCACACCACAAAAATCCATCATGTGAAAACATCATGAGGGTTGGAGAAAGAGCCACTTGTCCTGCATGTAGCTGACCTCAGCTCAATTCCCAGCACTGAGGATAGTCCCACAAGCACTGCCAGGAGTCACTCCCAGACAAAGAACAGGAGTCAGCCCCGAGCACCTCCAGGAATGAGAAATAAAATTATAAGTGTCTTGAAACTCATCTTTCTCCTTCAAATTATGCCCCCAAGGAAAAAGGTCTCCCCTTTCTCTAGAGAAGAAATTAATTAATTGGCCTTTCAAACTCTGCAGAAGCTCTCCCTGAAAGGGAAGAGGAAAGCCGATGCTCTCAGGTCCTCTCTAATCTGTAGGGACTGCTGGTTTCAATGTGAGGACAAGATACGAATCTGGAACAGGGCCCAGAATCCTGGATAATGAGAAAGTCCCAGGAGCTTGGACAACTGCTGTCACACCCTGTTGCTATAAAATCACCCAAATAGTCAAGCCCATGAATGGTCTGACCCATCACTCACCATTTCAGCTCCTCTTCCTCCCTTCTGATTGATAAGGGCCTTCTGCCAAGAGGATTTGCTTCAACTTCAGTAAGGCACTCCCTCGATGGGTGCTCTGTAGATCACATCCTCAGAATGAGGGGCTTTCCTCCTCCTTAATCAAGTCTGGGGTTGACTCCTGGATCCAGGAGTTCTTTATTCAAAGAAAAAGGCATGATGCAATGTAAGAAGATCCCTGGGGCAAGCCTGAATATAACTTTGATCTTCAAGACAGATGACAGCAAGAGGGAAAACTGGCTCTGAGGCCCCCCATGGAAGGTAATGGGTCCTGTCACCCATACGCTGATTGACCTGGATAAGTTTCATTTCCTCTCTCTCTGAGCACTTTGTTATCTATAAAAGTAAAGAATGTGGGGGCCAGAGTGATAGTCCAGCAGGTAGGGTGTTTGCCTTGCACGCGGCCAGCCCGTGCTGGCCCAGGTTCGATCCCCCGCATCCCATATGGTCCCCAAGCACGGCCAGGAGTAATTCCTGAGTGCAGAGCCAGGAGTAACCCTGAGCATTGCCGGGTGTGACCCAAAAAAAGCAAAAAAAGAAAAATGTAAAGAATGCATTCAGATGAAGATCTGTGAGGAGAATTCTGGAATTGACGGTCTATGTGTCCAGGATGTTAAGTGGTCGGGAGCAATTGACCGCTCAAGGGATCAAGAGACCCCAGGACCATGAGGAAGAAGCTGGGGTGCCCTGCCAATACAGAGGTGTTCATTTTGACTCATTCCCCAAGTCAGAGGGCATCAAATCATTTGCCTGGGAAGCAGGTGGAGAGGAGTGAGTGGTTAAAGACCTATCTGCTCTTTTCATGTATCTGCAAAGACCTGGCAAAGCAATGTTCTCAACCTCTGGGAATTGTGTTCTGCGTCCAGAGAATACAGTGAAGCACTGAAAGAGCCCACAGGCCTCAAGCAAGAGCTTGATTCCAATTTGAAGCTGTCAGAACTACAGCTTGAATTCTGAGCAGTCCTGGTCTCAGGGGGCTTACGGCTCCTCCTGGCAGCCAGGGAAATTATTCACTTGGATAAACCCAAATTAGACTTAGGAAGGGAGCACATTTTTACACTCCCCTAGAAGTCTAGAGAGCTTTCCCACTGGCTCACATTTCTACACCTATTTCCTCTTGCCCCGACCCTCAAGCCACAGGGCTGTGAAACTCGGATTCAACCATTTCCAGAGCTTAGAGGACATAGCGAAGATCTGCAGCACTAGAGGGTTATGTGTGATCCATTTGCAGTGAGGGAGAAAAAAATAAACGTAGGGGCTTGCAAACAAATTTTTGACAGTACCTAGCACTCCAAAATGTGTAAGGATGTTAAGAATTCCTAACATGATAACCCCTTGCCCCAAACGTTTAGTGAAGAATATTCCCTTTCTGTTAATACTCTGAAAAAGAGAAAAATAATATGAAATTGGGGAATTCAAGATTATCACCCACTGACCATGTCTACCAATGCTCTTGTTCCTGTTCTTGCCTGACTGGCACAAAGATCCGACAGGTTCTTTGATCCAACCCAGTCTGAACCCAGCAGATTCTCCCCCGGGAAGTTGAAAATCTGAGAACGCAGATCTCAGACATTCACTTTTCCCGAAAACAAAAAATGCAGGAAAATTTACTAGTGAAGACTCTAGAGTTGTTTAAATTTCCCTTGAAGTCTGTGAACTACCATGACGGTTTCCATCTTGAACTGGCTAGAGTTAACTTCAGTGTAGCCCTACAGATGTGTAGATAGTAAAAACTCCCTTAACAACTGTCCTTCAATACCAGTAAATTACTGACACCATCTTCTCTCTTTACTCAGCTCTCCCTTGGCCAGAACTTTCATGACGACACAGGTTGGTCTCACCTTTATCTCTGTACCCAACTTCACCTGGCTACTTCCACGCCTTTCTCTGATCTCCTGAGATATCAACACCTTTGATAAGGCTTCCCTAACCCCTGCACCCTCTGGGTTAAGTGCCCTAGAATGTATCCCTATAGCACCAGAAAGTTCCCTGAGCTGTTAAGCAGGTAATATGCCTTCCAAGACATTTTAACCCTTCATGAAAGGAGTTTTAATCTGTTTGCTGGTCTATCTCCTACACACGCCACAATGCCTAGGTCTCAGAGCACTCTGTCAGTCCTGGTGCGGTGACTAAATGGATGAATGAATATATAAACTCGTCTTTGCTCTCCAGATCACAGGAAAGTATCAGAAATCAGTTACCTGGTCCAAATTATTACTCATCTCAGAAGCAGTCATTCAGTCAACAAATTAGACCTAATTAATGTGCCAAAAACTGTATTAGGCAGTATTCAATGAGGATAAAGCTACAAATACAGGCGAATGAGAAAGGGCAAGGCTTCTCTTAGGAAATAGAATCTATAGTTGAGACCTCTGAGTCTCATTTTTCTCTATTTTCTGTATCTTAAAAATGGACATGTAAGAATTACCACCAGTAATTTATTGGGTTAGCAACAGACTCCTGAATCAATGGGCAGAAACTTCCAAAACAATGCTAGATTCCCAATACAGTAGAAACTTTTGGACAAAATGCCACAATGAAGTTGGCTAATTCTCAGGGACCCTAATTGCTTCATCTCTAGTTCCTATCTGGGTGGAAGAGCTGTAGCACAAAATCTTTACCAAGGCTCCAGAGAGGTGGGTGGAAAAGAGGCCTTGGAGCTTTCTTTTGCAAATGACCCTGTAGCTGCCAGTCCTGCTGCTCCAGCAGGGGCTGGGAGGAGAGAGAGGAACCTCACCCCTGCCCACCGGCTAGCAATTACAGAGCCCAAATTGTCTCCTGCAAGAGGACTTGTTGTCCCAATGTCATTGCAGCATAAAATAAATTACACTGCCCATCAGCCTGCTGGAGGCCAGCGCTCGCTGGCAACTCCCACCGGCTCCCAGAAAGAGCCTGTTCAGATGTGAAGACAAGTCAGCCAGCTGCAGCCAGAGCTGGGAGTGACCCTTCAGGCCTAGGGGAGTGTGAAGCTGTCATCCAAGGGCCAGCACAAGCCTGAAAGGGCACTAAGACAGCCGGGCATAGCCTGTTTTCATGTTTGCCAAGTTCCAGCAGAAAGAAACCAAACCATTCAGGGAATGCCAAGGGAACCATGTCACCATGTGGAATCTATTATGTTCGATGTGTGTTCGCGTTCAGGAAACTGTGGGGAGAGCCCCGGTTCTGGCCTCCACCTCCTGCCTGAAAGGTTTCCATATCCCTAAAGAGAGATCTCTGATCCCACAAGTTTTTATCCTGTTCTCTCCACAACATTGGAGATTCCTAGCTATTAATCATACAATCTCAAATCTAGGAGAAAGAATGTTCTCCATGGGGCCGGGGAGGGCAGAAGGGCTAAAGCACTTGCCTTACATGTGGTCAACCCCAGTTCAAACCTCAGCACCACATATGGTCCTCTGAGTTTAGCCAGGATTCATCCCTGTGCACTGCTGGGTATGACCCAAATATCAAAACCAAACAAAAAAGATTCTCATTGGCCCCAAACTTCCTTGCTAAACTGGTATCATACTTCCAAGGGCAGGAACTCCTTGAGCCCAACATACGTCCCTCCATAATGTAAGCCTCACTTCAAAGGTTTAGCATGTAGCTCATACTAGCCCCCTGGCTTGATTCCCAGGACCCAGTACCATCAAGGTTTAGAACTAAGACCTTAAGACCAAGGATCAAATCCTCTCTCCATCATGACTCTTGCTTCTCCATCCTCCCTCTGCCTGCCACCCCGGATGCTGAAAGATAAATTGAAGCCAGTGTTTATTGATTGCCCCTGTGGACTTTACAGTTACGGACACGGTAGCATTTAGCCTTATATCGCTTCTACTGTTTTCCCTGCTTTGCTGTTCAGAAACCTGAGATTGAGGTGCAGGGGTTTGCCCAAGGTCACAGAAATCCTAAATTGCCAGGATTTGACCCCCAGAACTACACTCCAGAATGTACACTTGTCATCGAGGTGGGAGACTTTCTCTTCCACTCCAAGGAGAGACCAGGGGAGGCACTTTCCTTGTCTATAATATCCATCTCCATCCCAAATACACGTAAGCTCTATGCAGCAATTGACTTATTCTAATGCCAATGAAGCCTGGTGCATAAAGAACCCTTGCTGAATCAGACTCTCCCAAGGTCCCAGGAGAGCCCTTTGGCAGTGTGCCCACGTTTTCTTCAGTTAGACAAATCAAACTTTTCAAAGGACATCATGGTGACCACAGTGGGTGAGAGCCTCCAGCCTCCCGCCAGGCCACTTCACAACACGTTGAGCGTGCCATGAGGCTGGGAGCATTTAGGAAATTCCAGAAAACAGGAAGTAGAACTGGAAAAGTTTTGGGTGGTTCTGCCTGTGCAGTACACAGCTTTGCATCGAGTTAAATTACTGCTTAGAAATGGCCTGGGTGTAGGCGGCTCTCAGAGGCAGCAGCCACCAGGTGTTCCCTGGAGATGGAGCTGGGGTCCCCATTTCCCCTCTCTGACCCATCCTAGAGGCCTGGTGGCCCCCCACTCACAAACTGCCTCAGGGCTTTCGGCCATGACGCAGAGACTCAGATGAACGGGAGAGCTGCCATCCGGCTCTCCCCTAGTCAGCTGACCATGAGGCTCCCAGGAGGCAAGATGGATTTGGGGAGTGGGCCCATCACCTCTGTAGGGCCTCGGAAGCAGCCAGATGAGACTCGCTCACCATAATAGCCACCATTTTTGTGGTCCAGACCTGGTACATCGAACTAGTGGAACCAATCATGTTGTAGAATATATTACAATCTACAATCTGTAAGAAAGGGAAGTGAGGAGAGAGAGAGAGAGAGAGAGAGAGAGAGAGAGAGAGAGGAGATAAAAAAATCTGCCATGAGTGGATGTGGGGAAAAGGGGACACTCATCCATTGTTGGTGGAAATGCCAGCTGGTACAGCCTTTCTGGAAAACAATATGCACATTCCTCCAAAGACTAGAAATTGAACTCCCATTTGATCCAGCCATACTACTCCTGGGAATCTACTCTGGGAAACCAAAAATACGCAGCGGAAACACCATCCCTACTTTTATGTTCATAGCAGCATTATTCACAATAGCCAGAATCTGGAAGCAACCAGAGTGCCCGAAAATCGATGACTGGATAAAAAAGCTTTGGTACATCTACACAATGGAATACTATGCAGCTGTTAGGAAAAATGAAGTTATAAAATTTGCCTATAAATGGATGGACATGGAGAAGATTATGTTGAGCGAAATTAACCAGAAGGAGAGAGACAGACACAGAATGACTGCATTTATCTGCATAACATAAATATATAGGTACATATTATGATACCAATATCCAAGGTCAAGTGAAACATATATCAGGAGGTCTTGTCAAAGGTGGAAATTATCACAAACTTGTGGTAGTCAGAGGCTAGGTAAGACAGAAAATGGGAAAGTGTGCTAACAATTGTCGAGGGTACTAATGCCAACCTAGAACTGAGCATTAAATAGAGGCAAAAAGATACACATGGGGCCGGAGCGATAGCCCAGCGGGTAGGGCATTTGCCTTGCCGCGGCCGGCTCATGCCGGCCCGGGTTCGATCCCCCAGCATCCCATATGGTCCCCCCCAGGCACCGCCAGGAGTAATTCCTGAGTGCTGAGCCAGGAGTAACCCCTGAGCATTGCGGGTGTGACCCAAAAAAAGCAAAAAAAAAAAAAGATACACATGACAACCCTTTAATGTATGTTCTGTAATCCATAGTCTGGAGGGGAAGGAAAAGAGAAAGAGAGAGAAAGGGAAAGAAATAACGAACCTGCCATGGAGGAGGGCTGGGGAAGGGGGGAGGGAACCGGGGACGTTGGTGGTGGGAGATAGGCACTGGTGGTGGGATGGGTGCTGGAACACTGTATGACCAAACCCAAATATGAACTTTTTAATTGTACATCTTTGTAATTGTAAAAATAAAAAATTAAAAATAAATAAATAAAATGGAATCTTATAAAGGACTCTCCATAGAGGCAGTGTAGGAGAGGGGGGGAGGGAATCGGGGACATTGGTGGTGGGAAATGGGCACTGATGAAGGGATGGTTATGAAACAATATATGACCGAAACCCAGACATGAACATCTTTGTAATTGTATATCTCACAGTGGTATAATAAAATATTTTTAAAAATTTAAAAAAAAAAAACCTGCCATGGAGGTGGGAACATTGGTGATGGGAGATGGGCAGCGGTGGAGGGATGTGTGTTGGAACACTGTAGAACCAAAATTCAAACATGAACATCTTGTAATTGTGTATCTAATGGTGGTATAATAAAATAACAAAAAAAAAAGAAATGGCCTGGGTGAACACATTCCATGCCTAATACCAAATTCCTGGCACCATGACACAAAGGGATAGTGCCAGAGGTCACACTGTGTGTGAATCACACCCTCAGCTGCTCACCGAGTTTAGTAGGATTTCAAAGGGGTAGACACCTGTAGCTTGTCTCAGAAATGACTACGTGTGTGTGTGGAGAGGCAAGTTACATCCCAGGTATCCATCAAAATTGGATAAATGATGCCAGAATAAATTATTTTTCTTATCCCTCAATGATGAAATGAGACTGTGATGTTCTGAAACTGTGGTCCTGTGAGTGGTCATCCAGGACGCCAATGCAGCTCAACAGTGGAGCACTGGCCTCTCACATGTCAGGCCGTGGGTTTGAGTCCTTTCTGGATGTTGTAATGTGGATTATATTGGCAGTACTTTTTTCAATTTTTCTTTTTTAATTGAATCACCATGAGATACATGTTATAAAGTTGTCTATGATTGGGTTTCACTCATACATTGTTCCAATACCCATCCCTTCACTAGCACACATTTCCCACCAGTAATACTGCCAGTTAACTTCTTGCCATCCCCCTACCCCCAGCCTGCCTCTATAGTAGACACTTTTCTCTTTCTCTCTCTCTTTTCTCTCTCTTCCCTCCTTCCTTCTTTCCCTCCCTCCTCTCTCTCCCCTCCCTCCCTCCTGCCTTCTGGGTATTATGGCTTGTAATACCGGTACTGAAAGGTACATGTGTATCCCTTTACCTAATTTCAGCACTCAGTTATTGTCCACAGTGATCATTTCCAACTATTATTACCATAGTGATCCCTTCTCTATCCTAACTGTGCCCCCCACACACAGAACTTGTAGCAAGTTTCCAACAGTGGACCAATCCTCCCGACCCTTGTTTCTATTGACCATGGGTATTAGTCTCATATGGTGTTTTTTATACAATACACAAATAAATTCAATAATTCTGTGTCTGTACCTCTACTTTTTTTTATTTATAACAAGTTGACTTTATTTTTTTAATTTTTATTTCCCTTTATTTGAACACTGTGATTTACAAAGTACAAAGTTTTTCACAGTACAGTTGTTACACACATTCATCATTAAACACCAGTCCCATCACCAGTGTGTACCCCCACCAAAGACCTTCCTTTCTTACCCCTCCCCCATCCCAATGCCTGCTCTCCTATGCCTGCTCTCCTACAATTAGCCTGCACTAATTGTATAGATTATTGCAACGTATACATTGTAACGGTATTGATAAAGTCAGAAGTTTTCCTGGATTGTTACTGTGAATTCGGCTCATCATTATTTCAGGTTTTTGTGGCTACTGTTTGGACCTATCTGAGCCTATTCTGAATAATCTAACTTATATTGCTGTGTTAGAACTAATTTTCTAAATATGGTAAAAAACATATTCTTAGAAGAAGGTTAATAGGAATTATTTTTTTTTAACATTTTATTATACCACCATGAGATATACAATTACAACGTTGTTCACGCTTGGGGGTTTCCGGTCACACAGTGTTCCAGCACCCCGCCCTCCACCAGTGCCCCTCAGCCACCACCCATGTCCCCAATTCCCTCCCCTTCCCACATCCTGCCTAAATGGCAGGTTCTTTATCTCCTCTCCTCTCCCTCTCTCTCTCCTCCTTCCTCCCACACATTGTGAGTTGCACTCACGCACACTTAGAAGCCATCATTTGCATTTTTTGTCTGTATTTAATGCTCAGTTCTATGTTAGTATCAGAACTTTAGACATTTATTCACACATGTTCCCTTCTCTATCTAAACTAACCTCTGACTCCCACACGCTTGTGGTAATTTCCACTTTCGGTAAGATCACCTAGTATATTTATGTCATGCAAATAAATGCAGTCATTCTATGTCTCTCTCTTTCCTTCTGACTAATTTCACTCAACATGATTCTTTCCATATCCATCCATTTATAGGAATATTTCATAACTTCATTTTTTCTGACAGCTGCATAGTATTCCATTGTGTAGATGTACCACAGTTTCTTTATCCAGTCATCAGTTCGGGCATACTGGTTGTTTCCAGGTTCTGGCTATTGTGAATAGTGCTGCTATGAAAATAAAAGTGCGGATTGTGTTTCCGCTGTGTGTTTTTGGTTTTCCAGGGTATATTCCCAGGAGTGGTATGGCTGGGTCAAAGGGGAGCTATTCATTTCACTCAGCATGATACTTTCCATGTCCATCCATTTATAGACCAATTTCATGACTTCATTTTCCTGATGGCTGCGTACTATTCCATTGTGTAGATGTACCATAGTTTCTATAACCAGTCATGTGTTCTCAGGCAATCAAGTTGTTTCCACATTCTGGCTATTGTGAATAGTGCTGCGATGAACATAGAAAGGCAGATAGTGTATATGTTGTGTGTTTTTGGACACCCAGGGTATATTCCCAGAAGTGACATTATTGGGTCAAATGAAAGTTCAAGTTCAAGCAATATGGGCATTTTTTTGAGGAATGCCCATATTGTTTTCCAGACAGGACCAGTTGGCACTCCCACCAACAATGAATGAGAATCCCTTTCTTAGTGCATCCGCCCCAGCACAGGTTGTTCTTGTTCTTTTGATGTGTGCCAGTCTCTGTGGTATGAGATGCTATCTCATTATTTGGATTTGTATCTCCCTGATTATTAGTGATGTAGAGCACTTTTTCATGTGTATTGGCAGCATTTTAACTAACTTATTATGACTTTTTAGTTTGAACTAGTCAGTTGTATGACTAATCCTTGTGAGCAGTTCTATTCTCTTCTTTAATGAAGTCTCTCTCAAGAATATTTGGGCTTCCCAAAACCTACATCATCTGGGACCCAGTACATGGTGCACTTGCTGTTCTGACAGGCTCCTGGTGCCCAGCCTCTCCTTTTTGTCTTTCCATGACCACAGAATCTCTCATGGTCATAGGAGTTTCTTTGATTCTTTCTGTATCTCATTCCAGTGATAGTCTTAGGGCCTTCCTTGGAGCAAACCTTTGAAAAGTGGTTGAAGGGTCTGGAGAGATAACTCCAGGGACTGGATTCTTAGGACTGCATGGTCCACCAAGCACCATTTTGCTTTTGGGGTCACTGGATATGACCCCAAAAAATAAATTAATGAATAAATTGACAAGAGCCTCCTGAATTCAGGAGGTGACAAGTACACCAGATGAATAGGCAGGAAAGAGCCTTTTGGTTCTGGGTCTACGTTGTGTTGCTGGTGGCAGTTTGGCTCTTATGTTTATCATGTGTAGCCTCTGATTGAACAGCAAGAGATGTCCTTCTCTCTCCCTCCCTTCTTCCCCTCACTTGCCCCTTTTCCATCCCCCATAGAAATAGGGACAATAACAGAGTCTCTGGAATGATTAGGAATAAATATTTCCTTCTCAATCAAGACTTTAGGGAGAATATAAAGAAGCATAGTAAAGGAATAACAGATGCCCAAAAGTGACAACATTTAACACCAGTCTACAGAGTGGAGCTTGTCAAGACAGTGACATATGGGGTGGGGGAGGGCAGAGAGGTAATTTGAAGCAAGAGGCTAAAAAGGGATCCTGGGACAATGGTGGAGGGAAACCGGCACTCTGGTGGCTGATGTGGTATTGGAATGGATGCATGAAACCCTACTATTGACAGTACATTTGTAAAACACAGTAACCAAAATAAAATCAAGTTTAAAAGGAAGAATTAAGGAACAGATACATAGCGCAACTGCCAAATACACAGCACAACTCATCCTGGGAGAGGTTTTATGTTCCCACATGGTCAAACAACCCAGCACATCCCCAAAGCAGGACCTACTTGCTCTCATCAGCGACAGGTGAAGCGGGAGGTCTTCTGTGGAAAGAAGCTGAGCAATGAAACCCATCTTCAAGGTCACAAGGTTTGGACCCCACCCAGGAAATGCATCTTCTAGCCCACTCGATGGGAATGAAAAGGAAGAGTATTTAAATCACACAATTACTGTCTGGCTAAATTAATTGTTGCATTCATTTAAATGGATGAGACATTTTAATTAGCAAGGTCTGGTTGTTTGCAGAAATTGAATTTTTGGCATGTGGGTGTTATGTGCACATGTGTGTTTGTTCTAGCAGAGCCCAAGCTGGAGCAAATCGACAATCATTGCTTTCTCCAGAGATGAAAAGATCTGGCAGCCTGGAAGCAACCAGCTTTCTCTGCAGGTCCCCATCCTGAGCTGGAAGAAAAACCATGGCATCTTCACCTGGCCTCTGCGGGGAACTTGTGCAGCTGGAGGAAACATATGTGGGCTCAGAGGCATCTGCAGGAGGGATAAGGATTGTGGAGGGAAGGAGGGGAAAATATGATGGATGGAAGGATATTGACTTCAAAGCTTCACTTCCCAAATTGTCCTGTAAAATGTGCACCCCCAGGGGGCAGCAGAGTGCTAGCCCAGGGAAAGCCAGTGGCCCAGTTACTCATTAGGGGCCAGAGGGGAGCTCCCGATAAACTGGGCCCTTAGTGGCAGGAAGAAAAGCAATGTGAACAAGAGAGCAAAGATTTGAGCCTTCCCAGGACCTTGAAAGGCCAGAGGCAAGAAGGCAGGAAAAAGAGTTGAATGTGTATCAAGACACTAGATTGTGACACACGGAGCTTAGAAAGAGGTTGGTATCCATCTTAGGAGAAAAGATGAGTGTCAGGCTCTACCACTGGAAAACTAGAATTCGAATCCCACAAGGCAAAACACAGGGTTGAAAGAACCAAGGATGCATCAGACAGGTTCCTAACCCAGAGTCCAACTCTCATGAGAATTTCAGCACCCCTGGAGATGTGCTGTAGAGCTCCCACGGTCAGTGAGATCTAGGAGTACTTTGCATGCAGTACTTTGTTGAGCTTTGCTGGCCCTGGCTGGGCTGGGAGTGGGCTGGGGGAGGGGATGGTTGGCAGGATCAGAGAACTCAGAAATGATGGAAGCAAAAGGCATCAGTAGACAGTTGGGGAGCAATAGTCTAGCAGATAAGGTGTTTGCTTGCACGCGCCAATCCAGGTTCTATCCCCGGCATCCCATATGGTCCCCTGAGCACAGCCAGGAGTAATTCCTGAGTTCAGTGCCAGGAGTAACTCCTGAGAATCACCGGGTATAACCAAAAAAGAAAAAAAAAAAAACATCAGAGGAGATTCTTGCTAGACCCACCTTAATTGTATGTAGAGCCTTGATTTCTCTCTGTGAAGTGACCGAGTTTGGAGACAGGCACACAATTTTGGGAGAAAACAGAAGACCTGCTAATGGCAATCCCTTGTCCATCCTTCCCCACAAAGCTCTTGGCTTTGCCTCAAAATCACTGAGGCAACTGGAAAGGAGTCAAATTGTTTTTTTTTTTTTTTTTTTTTTTTTTTTTTTTTTAAACATTTTATTATACCACCGTGAGATATACAATTACAACGTTGTTCACACTTGGGGGTTTCGGTCACACAGTGTTCCAGAACCCCGCCTCCACCAGTGCCCATTTCCCACCACCAATGTCCCCAATTCCCCCGCCCCCACATCCCGCCTAAATGGCAGGTTCTTTATCTCCCTCTCCTCTCCCTCTCTCTCTCCTGAAAGGAGTCAAATTGTGACCCTAAAGTGGGGACGTGGGGTTTGGGTCTGGACCTGATGCAACCCTAATGCAGATGGGTCACCCCTCTGCTTCCTGCCTTGCTGACCTAGCCAGGGTCCATTGTTATAGCTCCCATGGTAGGTCCAGAGCTTTCTTGCAAAAGGCCAGAACAAACTCTTCATCTGCCTTCCCACTCTGGGCTGGGGAAGCCCCTTCAAGCTGTAGACAGGGAGAAAGACTTTGGTTCCGTGATTCATTCCACTGCAGAGTTTAAAATTGAGTTTGAACAGCAGCTCTTCATTCCTTTGTAAGGTTAGTTTCACATCTGTTATAAAGAGATGGCAATAACGCTGCTCCTGGTTATGGGGGTCGATGGAGCGGAGGCAATGAGATTGTCTCTGGGCAGGGAGGAGATAATCTCATTTGCACTGTCTTTTTGATCATGGGGAGCAGATAGGAAAAATGGAATTTCATGCAGTTGATTCCTTTATGTGCAGCTAATGATAATGGCTATTTTACATTTCCTGTGTGCCCAACATCTGCTAAGCACCTAGAACCTCCCTCCCAGCTTAGGAACTAGATTCAGCAGAAAGGCACAAAACAGTTACCAGGAAAGACAAGCTCCTCACAAATTTTAATCCATGCCTCAGGCCTCTGTCTGGGAGGGTGCATAGAATATTCTAGAAAGGGAAGAATGTGGTCAAATTTGGACCATGGCTTGCACTCAGTAATTCCTTTTCTTTGACATCAGCCTCTACTCTGTGTCTCACCATCATCTCCTGCAGGCCTCTCCCTGCCTCTCCCCATCCCCTTACACACCCTCCCCTGCCCAATCCATTCCCACACACAATTCTACTCACTTTCCAGCCATTTCCTTTTGACATTTGGAGTAAGTGGGGAGCAACAAAGGGGGAGCCAAGGCCATCAGATACAGACTGGTCACATGAGAAGGACCTGAAACACTGCTGCCCTTCCCACCACAGACCCACACAGGCCTCATATTAGGTCTGAGAGCTAACGGAGCACAGTGTGAGATCAATGCTTTCTTCTTGGGTCTCCATTTCCTCATCTGCAAAATGATAAAGTTGGATATGATCATGCATATGATCACTGACAGTTCTTATGGTAAATTGGGTCCAGGATACACAGATTGGTCAGAAGACTCCAGGAGCTCCTCCTGCCAGAGGGGGTCTCAATTGGAGGAGAGACCCTAGCAGCTATAGCCCCAGGTTAAGGGAGGGAGAAAGGAGAGAAGGAAGGGAAGTTGGGGGAGGGGAACTCTTAAAGGGACTTTTACACCCAGCTGTGCTTACTCCTTGCTCTGTACTCAGGGATCACTTCTGGAGGGCTTGGGGACAATATGAGGTGCCAGGGAACAAATCCCAGGTCAGCTGCATGCAAGGCAAACACCTTACCCACTGTACCATCTCTCTGGCCCAAGTTAAGTGGGTCTTGACCTGGAGATCCATGTTGTAAAACATTCTAAGTCTGTGCAAGATGAGCATTGTGCTTTGAACTTCCTCAGAGGCAAATAACGTTACTCTTACCCACTCTGAAATGCCTCACCTCCTTTGAGACTTACCACTTTTTTTCTTCCCTTTCAGTATTACTCTTCCTTGTAACCTCCGTTCAAATGATTCTGCCTCCCAGTAGCCTGAAGAAACATTATCAATCCCCCATCTTGACAGTTATTTTTTCAAGTTTTCAAGTTTCAAATTTTTTTCAAGTTAAGGCTCTCTTAATAACTTGTAAAATTGCAAGCCCCAGTGTTTATTTTCTGCTCATTTTCCATTAGTGGCAGGGGCAGAATGGTTTCCTCTTTTAGTTCTGATGCTTCTAAATGATGTTTAGACAGATTAAATGGTGGGGAGGGGGGGTACTTCCAAACTAAGATACACCTGAAAATATTAATATATATATGATAATAAATTGGTTTTGAAAACTGAAAGTAATTACAAGGAAGGAAGATGAGGAAGGGAGTCAGCTGGGGAGTAGGGTTGGAGCCCGAGTACCACGGTAATGTGTGTGTGTGGGGGGGGAGAGGGGTTAGAGATGTCAGCAACATGGAAAGCGTGAGCTCTAAACACCCACCAGACATTAACAAGTGCCTGTCAAGGTGGCAGACAGGGGACTGGAGGGCATATGTGGACACTGGTGGAGGGAAGTTCACCCTGGTGGTGTGATTGGTGCTGGAACATTCTATCAAAAAATTACATCTATTGTGTCTAAAATTCAACTATTAATAACTTTGTAAATCACAGTTCTTGGATCAAATTTAATTTTTTTTTACTGAGTTTTGTTTTTTTTTCCCAGTGAAGTAAAACATTTTATTAAGGAGGTTTTAGAAAAGGGAAGGAGGAGGGAAAGTGAGAGAGTACACATCTCAAGAGGGGAGATGCGGGCAACACATGTGCTCGGGCACCACATGTGCTTGGCCACATGGGCTCAGGCAGCATGTATATCCATGCAGCATGTGCGCACAGGCAACATGTGCCCAGGCAGCATGTGCGCTCAAATTTAAATTTTTTTAAAAATAAATAAAACTTAATGAAAGGGATCTCTAATGTGCGAAGTTAGGTCTGGAGTAGATTTTTTTTCAGGGGTTACTCCTGGCTCTGCATTCAGGATTACTCCTGGTGGTGCTCCGGAGACCATATGGGATGCCCAGGATAGAACCCAGGTCAGATACACAAGACAAACACCATCCCCGCTGTATCCCAGGGAACACAAACAAGCAGGCTCCTTTCCTAAGCCAGATGCTGGCCTCCACAGAGCTCTCCTGGGTTTTGTTTGCTTATTTGTTTAATTTCTTTCTTGTTTTCTTATTGTTATTGTTGTTGTTGTTGTTGTTGTTTTGCTTGGGGAGTAGGGAAGCATACTCGGCTGTGCTCAGGGGCGACCCCCAGATCAGTGCATGGGGGGTTGCTCTGGCAGTGCTTGAGAGACCATGAAGTGCTCAGGATCAAACCAGGGCCTCTGAGATGCAGAGCATGTGTTCCAGCCCTGGCGCTCTCCCCTCCTCACCTGAGCTTTACTGGTTTATCTATGAGACTGAATAATAACAAGGGGGACAATGAAGAGAGATGCTGTGTGTAGGGGGCCCTTGCCTGCCTTCCCCACCTTCCCTCCCCTTCTCTCCCTCACCCTGTGCTGTCTGCCCTCCCTTTGTCCCCATTACCTGAGGCCCACTGAGTGGTTTTCAATCCTGCCTAGGTGATCTTGGAGCAAATTTCTAGAGCATCTTGCTATCTCCTTCTCTAGACATGGGGTACCATGACACTCACCTCCGGGAGGAAGTTGAAACGTATAGCAGCAAATCATATAATGCAACAGAGGCTCCCAAATTTATTTGGCCTAACACACCCTTCGCAGAAGAAAAAAAAAGCATGCAATGCTTCCCCTGGAGCTTGCTGCAGGGAACAGATAAAAAGCACCCTCGCTGCACCTGAGGCTACGACCACCTCCCCCCCCACAACCCCGCAGGCAATATCCTCCACTTTGGGGAAGACTAACGCCCCTCCCACAGTGTCTGCCTTCATGAACTCGGTGTCCCCTTTTCTACCTTCTTTCTAAAACAGCACTTCACGGCATCAACAAATCCCAGAATCTTCCAGAGCCTTCCAGGTCTGCCCTCTCTCCTTTGCCTTAAAAATAAATAAGCAATGCTTGTCGCAGCTGTTCCTTGCCAAGTGCTTACCTGGCTCCCACACTGTGTTCAGTGCCTCACCACCGTTCTTTCATTCCGTTCCCACAACTGTTGAGAACTATTAGCCCCATGGTGAGGGGGAGATGAATGAAACACAAAGAACTCAGAAGCTTACTTAAGTCATTCCCGTTAGTCATGGCAGAACAGCCCTGGGCTCCAAAGCTAGAGCTCTTCACCTAATTCACTTCTGGACACCCCACACCTGCTGCCCAGGGGCTTGAGTGGGGCTCAAATCCCCACTTGCTGTCCTATCACAGGGAGCCCCTTGAGGAGGGAACACTGAGCAAGACAGGAAGTGCCCTGGCCCAACCCAAAAGGCCAGGTTTCATCGTGGATGCAAATGCTAGGATTCTGTTTGCTGATGAGGGTCCAGGTAAGTTTCATTTGAGAAGCTGGAGAATATGGATGATGCCGGAAAGCCGATTAGCACACAAAGGGATATTACCCCTGGCTTGCAAAGCTGGGCAGGCGCTGAAGATATTAAGAAAAGTTACTGGGTTTGCATACTATTCAATTAGAGAAGCAGCAGGTGGGTTTAAAAGCAAGATCCGATAATAGATTTGGGACTTACCCTTTACAGTGTTAAGCCTCCTTCCAGGCAATGCGATGGGTCTGGGTAAAGTTGCTTCTCACAAACACCTGAATCCTCACTGCCCAGCACAGAACCTGGGAAAAGCTCAAATAGCTGGATGGATGGACGAATTATTCTCTTGCCAGGAGGTAGTCGAGAATTTAGGATGTTTCCCAATACCCTCCAAATCTCAGGACACTCGGAGAACTCTTCTCTTAGGGGGAGAGTTGAAAAATAACTTCCTAACCCTATGAAATAAAAAAGCAGTGGAGGAAGAATAAGAGAGGACTTGCCCACTCCAAGAATTGGATTTCTCTCTGACAGGCTATAACCAGGGGCACACAGGTCAGTCCATCACTGAATTCAGCCCATTCCATGCTGGGATGGCTGCAACCATGGCTGTTCAAAACCCATGAAATTGAACTAGAAAGGGCCGATTCAAGTGGAGTATAGGATGTCAACACATGATTTTTAGCATATTTTTCTAAATGTGAAGGTTTGAAGGAAACCAGAATGACCAATCTTCTTCCTGCTCGCATTCTCTAGCCTGAACACACCCCAACGCTCGGATACTTTCCACCAAGTCACAGCCCTCAAAGATCTTACTCTGGACAAAATACACACTGGTCACACCCAGAGAACAATTCTCATGAGGATGTGGCTATTTGCCTCTATATTTAATGTCCTTCCCTGCTCAGTGTTGATGATCACATCGGGAAAACGTAATAATAGCTAAAATGTAGAGTGTTTGCTAAGTGCCAGGAACTGGCCTACATGTGTGCACATGCATTACCTCAAAATAACCGAGCAGGGCTGGTTTATAATTAGCACCATATTACTTATTTGACCTAGGTCGCATATTTAATAAATGAGAGATTCAGAATCCAAAGGCCCAACCATTGAAAAGATGTTAACAGTTCTTTGAAATATGATGTGAAACAAAATGACACCAAAAAATAAATGCTAAGAAATCCACAACATTTTTTATTTAGTATTCCTGGGATTTTTTTTAATACAAAATTCTCAAAGAATCAGAAGAATACTGGGTTAACTTTAGAATAAACCTCTGGTGTTCTCTGAGTTGATTCCCTAACCACGTTACTCAATTACTAGAACTCCGCTTGGCCCACATACTTGTTCTCAAAGATCACCAAGTAGATATTGCAGGGAGGTGTGGCAGGGGGCGACAAGGGTGACGGAGGTACTCAGAGCTCACATAGGAGGATATAGGGAAGGCTGATCAGCCTCTCTCTCTCCTCTCTCTCTCTCTCTCTCTCTCTCTCTCTCTCTCTCTCTCTCTCTCTCTCTCCCCACCCCCTTATATGAAGCTAAGCAATCAATCACTGGCAGTGGGGCTTGTCCATCCATCCTTGTAGCCACCAAGGGAAGATGCTCCTCTTTATCTTTGCCAGGAGCTCAGGAGCTTTTGCCTTTGTAATCAGCTTCTGTGAAGGCGTGCCCCACTCAGCTGGGGCTAGGGTTTATGGATCTCCCTTCCTTGAGCAAAGAGGAAATGAGGGGGTGGGGGGGCCAGAGAGAGAGGGCAGCCCCTGCCGTAGCCAGCAGAAAAAAAGGCACTGGAGTGCATGCTGATGCTTTCAGCACCAGTTTAGGGTCTGAATTTCATGGAACAATGCCCAATTGGAAGGACCAAGTCCCAGGCAATCAGATGACAGAGGTTCACTGACGTGGATATGTCAAATCTGACCTTCTTTCTGCCATCTATCATGTAAGAGCCACTTTCTATTGATACTGCCTGGTTCTTCACACTCCCTTTTTATTTATTCATTTCTCTACATTTTTAATTGAGATTTTGTGGTTTGCAATAATATTAATAAAGGTTTTCCATGTATATAACTCCAACACCATCACCCATTGCCCTCCCCCAAGGATCCCTACATCCACCCTCTCAAGCCCCACTCCCCAAACTCATTTGTGTAGATCAGTTGTCCAGTTCCATTGCCTTTGAACCTTTGTTGTATCTTTGCTGTAGGTGCTTAAAGATACTTTACTGTATCTTTAAGTCCCACATGTAAGAGCAATCATTATCTATTCCTCCCTCTCCTTACTGCCTTCACTCAGCATGCTCCATATTGCACAATTTCATTCTTTTTTAGAGCTGCCTGGTATTCCCTTGCCCACACTCTCCCTTTAAGAATCACATCCAGTCACTCAGGAGTCTTTCTGGACCTGTGTTTGTGAGATGCAGTCATGCTCCCCCATTTGCACCAGAAGGTAGCCCTTAGACTAGCCTGGGCCAATCACATTTCTCTTCTCCAACTTCAGACTTGAAGACTTGGAACAGGATATGGTGGTCATCAGAGCTAAGACAGGTGATAAAAGCCCAGCCAAAGTGGCCCTGTCATGCCACATGGGTGAAGAACCAAGGAAAAGTGTCTACTGAGAAACAGTGGCACCAAGAAAACCCCATAAGTGGACATTCACTCTCCCAAGCCCTGATAACTTTTCTGGTTTCCCTTTCTTGACACCACAAAAGCCCAAATTTATCTCTTGCTCCTGGATCTAGCTTGTCTACAGCCCATAGACTCTCCTCCTTCCTTAAGTACCTCTGAGTCAGTTTCCATTATTCGCCATCAAAAAAAAGGGAGTCTTAAAAAAGCAATTAACATTATCATTCAGATTAAGAGTCTACTAATGGTTATTGAATACCTATTAGGTGCCAGGCCCAGATCCAGAGAAGGGGCTGTAACTCAGCTCACTTATCATCATCCTCATCAGCCCAGCATGAACATTAGTATTGAGAAGTGTTTATGAAGCATTTGGACAGCCCTTGGCTAGACTGAAAGATAGTGACACCAGCCAGGTCTGTGTCCCCTGACACTTTTCTAGACAGGCATTCTGATGTGGAGACAAATGCATGGGGCATTAAATTAAGACACAGAGAGACAGTGAAATATTTGCCTCATTATTCGGTTAGGAGGAGGGAGGGAGGCAAGAGCTGAGCAGGGCAGATCAGGGAAGATCTGAGGGCATTTTAGGTCAGGATTGGGGAGAAGGGGAAACCCACTCCTTGACGAAGAAAAGCTTCTGGTCAGCTCAGTTTGAACAAGAAAATACATAGAAAGGAACAGAAGAGAGGGTGGGAGATCATCATGTCCCGGGATCTGCTTTGCTAATCAGGAGGTATCTGGTCAGTGAATTCAGGAAGGAGAGAATATAGGCAGATGGCCGGGTGTAAGAGCCGAGAGAAGAAGAACCAAAAGGAATCTTCATTGATCCTCCTGGCAGATCTCAGTAAGCATCCAGGATGCGAAAAACAGCAGACAGCTGGCTGGCAGGAAGGAGAGGCCGGAGCAGATCAACATTCAAAGGGTATAAAGCACCCAGTGGAGATAGGAAGTGAAAGGTAGAGAGCGGGCCAAAAGGATCTAAAGGCAGAGGAAGAAAAGTTAGACAGGAATAGAAAGGGCAGGGAGGGCCAGAGAATGAACTGTACAGAGGGTCAAAGACACGAAAACAAAGAACTGCAGCAAATAAGAGTTGGTTCAGAAAGGGAGAATGGGAGGCCCACAGTACCCATGAAAAGGGGGATGTGGTCCATACGCCCCTCAGCAGGTCCTTGAGGACATTCTCTGTGTTTCTCTCTTCTCCCTTCCACCCATGGAAATCCAGCCCAGTGTTCTGCCATTCTTGCTTCCAAAGATCTCTGACATTCTCAGCCCGTCCCCACCCTGACATCTCTTGAGGGCTCATGCTGGTCCCCACCTTCAGATGCTCCTCCTGGCCTGTATCCAGGTTCCAGCAGTCACTGCCTCTCCCATCTACCCGCTGCTTACACAGAGCCATGAATTGGCCTCCAGTCCCCACCATCACTCTGAGTTAACATTATTATGGCCAGTCTACCAATCTGTTCATCCCTTCAGCCAATATTTCTTGAACTCTTCCCAGTTCCATGCTCAGTGCTAGTAATTCAATACTGAACATGACACATCCAGCCCATGTCCTCCTGGACTGATCCATATTATACCACTCATTACAGCAGCGACAAGAGCCAGGAGGGAGATGCGAAGGGAACCTCGGGGACGCGTGACAGTGGGCCTGACTTCATCAGACCCTGTGCTAAGTAACTGTTCCAGTTCAGCTCTAGAGAAGTGTGGACTTTGGAGAGGTGTCAGGCTTTTCTAGGGCCAGTTCAGAATTTCTGGGTTCAGAATTCAAGTCCTGTTTTGCCTTTGTGAAGCAGAAGGCACAACTAGCTAACCATCTGGGGAGCTGATTCTATTCCAGAACCTCAAGGACCCTCTCTGGACATACCATGGTAATCCCAACCCCTCTGCCCGGATCTGCAGGCCTTTCATCATTACACTGTAACCCAGTTATTTCCCCTTCTCCCTCCATGCTCTACAGTACCGATCTCTGGACTCGTGAAGTCCTTATCTGGCCCTGGGATATTGACACTACCCTTTCATTTAGCCACAACAAATTCTCTCTGCTCCTCCCCCCCTCTCCATCTCCTCTCTGTCCCAGCACTGGGTTTGACTCTGTGTGTGTGTGTGTGTGTGTGTTTGAGTTATTTTTTCTTTATTCACCCAAGACGGTTAAGCTCCTAACACTATTCCACACATCTAGCCTACTCATGCAGTTGCTTCTCTTTGAATTTTCATTCTCTCAGCTAAACGCCACTTACCTTTACTTCTATAAATCCCTGCCATGTGCTAATGAAAGGACAGATTCAGAACATTGGTTTCACTCCATCATTGGCTTCAATATTCTCAACCTCCATTGTCTCACGTTAAAAAATTATAAACTAGGGAGCTGGAGAGACAGTACAGGAGTGAAGACGGTTGTCTTGCACGAGACCAACAGACCCAGGTTTGAAACACTGCAGGAGTGATCCCTGAGCACAGAATCAAAAGGAAACCCTGAGTATACTTAGGGGTGGCCCTAAAAGAAACAAGCAAAAGAGATGAAATATCACTTGACCACCATAGGAGTCTTGCCTTAGGAACCAAAATTCCAAAATAAAACAGGCTCCAACATGAAAATCTTGTAAATGGTTGCACACAATTAAGGATCTGACCTGATTCATTGACTTCAACTCGCCCAGAGCCCAAGTATTGCCCCCCTGGTGGGACACATTCTCAACCTCAAACCCGAGCTTTTCTCATCATGTTAGTCTCTGCTCTCACTCAGATTTCAAGCAATGGCAGTGAGGAGCTGGGCAGGGTGCAGACAGCCAAGACTCTTTGACATGCCCTATGTTGCCTAGGGAAGTGCTAGGCACTTGGTAAAGTTCTCTGAAGTGGGGTGAAGTCCTTCCAAAGTATAACACACAGTCCAGGGGGTTACCCCTAGGGAGTTGTGGGGGTTCAGCAGAAGAGCAACTACTTGACCCTTGGCCAACTACTGCCCACCGCTGTCAGAAAGATAAGCAGCCAAGCTTCTCACACCTCTTGACCCCAAAAAGGCTCCATTCCCAGACCCAAGAGCTGCTAGCAACCAGGACAACCTTGCAAATAAGAAGCTGAGTTGGGGATGCAGCTTATTTTTCTAGCAGTTGCTGGAACTCCCATTTCCTGGCCTCTCCTGGCTGAAGCTTTGCTCTAGCCCTGGGAGCAGAGCAATAAATTTCCATTTAGCCGTGACAAATGCCTCTGCTGCAGTCTCCCTCCACCCTGCTCCCCTCTTTGTTCTGAAGTGAAGTCTCACTCCCCAGGTACTCCAGGGCCTTTCCTTTATATGACATTGGCATTTCCAGTCCCAAAATTAGTGTCGCTGATGGTGACCTAGAGGCTCACCCGGAAGGTGAGGACGGGAGATGCTGGAAGAAGTGGAAGCTGCTTTTCTGCAGGCCAGCCTTCCCAAAGTCGAGTCATCTATGACACAGAGCAAAGACACCAAGAGAATATTCAGCTATTAAAAAGTGGATGAGAAACTGGCAAAAAAATGTTCATTAGATGTATTGATTCAAGGGGGGAAGAACCGTGATTAAATCGTTCAACCCCAAGGAAGAGGTACCCGCTCTGACTGTCCATTTGGCAGGAAACAGATGATTTTTTTTCAGCCTAATGGCTCTGCCTTGTTTCATCTGAGCTGGGGTCTACTAAGGGGCTGGGTTAGTGGTGGGGGTCCACAGTCATCTCTCAGTAGTCCATAGTAATGGGGGGGGGAAGCAGCCACGGTGAAGTCCCGGGGTGGAGAAGCCCTTTCATTTTCTCTCTGAAATGGATGTGTGGAACAGGGCTGCGCTCAGCCCGCTTAGGTCTCACCTCTGATTGGGGTTCTGACATGAAAGCTTTCATCTCCTGAGCTCAGGAGGCGAGAGTGAGGTGAAGGCAACAAACATGAAGAGGCTGATGAGCTGGACACATCGTCCTGCTTCACGAAAAATCATCTGGACCAGAGATTAGTACGCACCTGCTGAGGTAGCGCACCTGCTGAGGTTGAGGGTTTCTAGATGGTGTCCTAAAGATGGCAAATGCCAGAGCCCATTCTAGAGCTAATTCCATGATCTGAGCTGGTTGCAAAGGTGCCCCCAAGTCTTGCTACCCAGATGCTCCTGGCCAGGGTCTATTTGCCAGTTCAAAAATGCCCCCAGTCTTGCTGTCCTCCCTCCTTCCTCCTTTGTAGTCCTATGATCTCTGCAGAGGAAACAAGGATCCCAGCCCAGACCCCACCTGCTGGAAGCAGGTGTACTGTAGAGACTTGACAGGAGGCCATTAGGGCCTAATTAGAGCATCCTTCACATAGATTGTCGTGGAGGGGCTTCACCCTGCCAACACCTTTCCATATTTTTGACAGGTTCTAGGCCACACTTAGAGCCTCCTTTTCAATGCAGTTACTTGGAAAAATAGTTTGGGATAAAGCACAAGTCCAAAGTCCAGTTGGAAGGAGAAGGCCTTCTGCCCTTGAGTGTTCGTGCTCTCAAGAGGAGGGAGAGAGAGAGGGAAGGACGACCCCCTTCCTGGGCTGTCCCACTCCTCCCAGCCTTCACTCTTACTTGGCTGGGTACAACCCCTTCCTTTTGAACCCAGGATTTAGTCACAGCTGCTTGAAGAACACATTTTTTCTCAGTACAAAGTATCCTGAAAATTAGAAAATCAGTGACTCCTAAAGAGACTGATAGGGAGAAGCTTGGTAACCACAAACTTGTTCCATATTTTCACACAGGAAGGCTTGATACATGGGGCTGTGGAAAGCTTTGCTTTGACTCAATTTTGCCTCTCCATTCTATGGTGGCATGCAATGAAGGGAATCTCAGGTCCCTAAGGTGGAGAGTTCCCTCTCTCCCACCTCAGCAATGTCAGTTTCAACCCTGATTTTTACACCCAGCTTGCCTGACTGCATTGCTTCATGTACTCAGATGAACCATGTTGTTAGAATGCAGAGAGGGGGGGAGAGAGAAAGAAGAGAGGGAGAGCAGAGAGTCTGCAAAGCAGACTCACAAGCTTGCCAAGTATCATCCACTTTAGCAGTTTTCTTTCTGGAAGTCTCGTTCCTCTCCACAGATGCAGTCACAGGTATCTACGGCCAACTTGAAGACTGGAGTTGTTCCCACATGTGGACTCACTGTAACAATCCTTCCCTGGCTTTAGCAGGGTGGTTACAAAAAGAAAGGGATACAGAGAACAGAGAGATAATACAAGAAGAAAGAAGGCACTTGCCTTGCATCAATGCAAAAAGGAAGAGCAGCCCCTGACCCGACCATACTGAGGTGTTCCCAAACAGACAACACTGCATTGCTCCACAATGCTGATTACCAGCATTTATTATGACTTGCTGAGGCCCAGGATCCTGATCTAAATAACTAACAATGGATCTCTTTCATTTGTCTCCACCGCTTGCTTGATTGATTTATTTCTGGCTTTGGGGGCCACACTCGGCAGTGCTCAGGGCTTACTCTATGGTAGTGCTCAGGGGACCATGGTGGTGCTAGAAATTGAATGTGGGGAAGCTACCTGCAGTTCAGGAGACTTCACCCCTGTACTGTCTCTATGGACCCTATCACCCAGGGTAAGAGTAAGAATAAGCCTTAATTACCACATATTACTGTATCACTGTATCACTGTCTTCCCATTCATCATCTATTTGCTTGAGCGGGCACCAGTAATATCTCCATATGTCCTGTCTCATGCTGGTAGAGCCCAAGGGCATCTACTTGCTACAGGAACATAAAGAGCCTCAAACCATTACATCAAGTCATGGGAATGTGGTCTATAATTGTTATTGGCATTTGGCATATCAAATACGACACGGGTAGCTTGCCGGGCTCTGCCGTATGGGTGACATACTCTTGTAGTTACCTCTAAATTCAGCATTTATTGATGAACTGCGAGGCTGCTTGCGGCCACACGAGCAGGGCTGTAATAGGCTCTTATGCTGGGTGGAGTTCTGACAAGAGGGAAGTCCAGATGTGGAAAATGGCGGCCCTCATGGAGTGGGTGTGGGGGTCGTTTGGCTTGTTGCGAGGCTCTGCTGGGGTGGCGGGCCAGTATAGCCAAAAAAAAATAAGCCAAAAATAAAAATAAATACTTCTTCCTACTACCATTGAGGTTATAAAGCTGAAAGTGCTTAATGACTTCATAGTGACATGCCCGGGGATGGAAGTAAAGGTGCATGTTGAACCAGCAGGTTATTAAGGACCTGGGCATGGGACACACATACTCTGTGAGAGGCTGGGTGCTTGTCAGCTGGAGGAGTTGATCACTTAGAAAGTCTTTAACCTCTCAGAACCTCATCTGTAAAACAGGTAGAGCTTGACTACCTTCCACTGCATCTGGAAGAATTCCTCTGCGCGTGCTTCCGCATAGTAGACACTGTCCAGCTGCAATGGACCCTTGCCTTGGAGTACCTGGTAGGCAGAAGAAGGCAAATGCACATCCCCAAGCCCAAGGTAAACTGTACCTCGACATCCTCACCAGGAAAGCAGGATTCATAAGCTCCTTATATCATGGGGCTTGTCACAAAAGAGCACTTGCAGGGCCAAAGAGAGTTCCACAGGCTGAATACATGCTGCATATGCAGGAGACCTGGATTCCAGCTTCAGACTTGAAGCTGGCTCTACCTTATTCTCTGAGCACTGCCAGGAGCAAACCTTGAGCACTGTAACAGGTGTAGCCCCTGAGCCCTCCAGGGTGTGACTCAAAAACCAAAGAAAAAACAAACTATATAAACAAAATGAACATTGACTTGAACATGTGGCACATAGGATGCGCTTGACGAATGTTAGTAAATAAGCCAAGTAATTGTCCCAGTACAGTCACCATTATGAGTCGATGTAGCAACCTACTACAATTGGACTTCAGAGAATTGGGTAAAAGGTGGAAGGAAGCTTTATGACAGGGCCTGGACAAAGCCTTGAAGGATGGCTAAGATTTCGGGAGCACTCCAGGAAGTACTTGGGACACACAGGAGAAGAGAAATCAGGCTCTTAGAGGGCAGAGTGGCAGCTATTCAGAGCCTGAAAGTCTCACCCTGGTCCCACTTAAACTGGGCCATGGGGGGCCGGAGCGATAGCCCAGCGGGTAGGGCATTTGCCTTGCACGCGCCAGCCCATGCCGGCCTGGGTTCAATCCCGGCACCCCATACGGTCCCCGAGCACCGCCAGGAGTAATTCCTGAGTGCAGAGCCAGGAGTAACCCCTGAGCATCGCCGGGTGTGACCCAAAAAAGCAAAAAAAAAAAACTGGGCCATGGGATTGGACAAAGCTGTTGATGCCCTGGCACCGGGGGTACCTCTGCCCTGGCTAGTGGTCTGGCCTTTGAAAAGTGACTTCCCAGAAGCCTTACGGGGGTTACCCCTAAATGAGTTCCATATCACATTTCCCCTCCTTCTCCCACCCTCCCTCGGAGCCCCTGTGCTGGTTGGCTGCAGATTCTGGGTGTTATTTATGGAGCTGCTTTATTTATTCTCAAACCTGAAAGCTTCCCTGGGTATTAACTTCCAGCATGAGGCTGTTTGGGTTCCTGAATAAAAGAAGGAGATTGCTTTAATGTGCTACAAAAGCGGGGCCTGAATCATTTATGAAAGGGCAGCATGGAAAGTCTAGAGCCAATATTAGGACAAGGGCGGCTTCCAGAGGAGAAGCACATTAGGCAGAAGTTCCGGCTCTGCCCCGATCCCAGCAGCCCCGAGCCCGTCACATGGTCCCCTGGCTGTTTCCCTTCACACTAAAGGGATCCTGGAAGTGGGAGTGTGTGTTGAAGGCAGCAGCTGGCTGGCTCCACAATTCTTTCTATGGTGAGCAAGCAACTCTGTCCTGAAGGCCAATGACCTGTTTTGCTTTAGCTTTATTCTTGTTGGAACTCTTTTTTTTAAGTTCATGGCTTTCTCCAGGGGTGGGCAGATGGGGACCTACGGTGCTGGGGGAAGAGGGGGGCTGCTTCCTGCTTCCACTGAACAAACTCCGAGTGGGTGGTGGATGCCAAACCCTTTTTTTCATGTCTCGGCTTCAGCAGGGGACGTGCAGCTGCCGAGTCAAAACAGTGCCTGTGATTTATTGCTTTTTTCTTGGAGCCACTAGCACAACCCCTTCATTAGAAAGGTTATAATCGGAAAACAGAATGTTTCATTTTAGACGTGTGGAGCTACAGGGTTGAAGGGAACAGGAGGAAAACAGAAGGAGGCTGAGTCTCCTGAGCATCTGATGGGAAGGGCGGGCCCTCTCCCAGCCTCCTTCCCCTTTTTTTGCTTTATTCCCCAGCAACTTGATGTGCAGGGAAATAGCAGGAGACTCACAGCTGTTCCCACGACTTTGTCATGTCCATCTACCATGCACACCCTCTTATGAGCGACAATGTCCAGGGACCAAGACCCTGAAATAGAGAAAGAGCCAGATCTAGCCCAAGCACAAGCTTGGTTGTGGTTGTTTGGAGCTTGGGTCCGTGCCTGTCCTAACCCTCAGCTTCCCTTCAGGCAATGCTGCTACCCAGTAGACCCAGAAGAGGGGTCCAAGCACTGGGGAGGATTCTCCACATCCTGTAGCACGGGGATCTTCCCTTTGCAGGATGCTGACCTCCCCGGAGCTATGGAGACTCATAAGGTAGTTAGGGACAGTCTCCTACATCCTGGAAAGAGAGGAGGTGCCTCCTTACACATGGTATCATACTCATGGAACCTGAGACATCATCTGCCCTTTCTGAGCTTCATCCAACATGGAGCATTGAGGGTCCCTGATACCCCTCCAACTCTGGGTTCTGGACTGGCCCCAACCCTGACCCTAAGGCTCCTGGGCCTAGGTGGTCTGAGGACCTGGAGGGGACAAGGAGCATCAGTGGCAGTTGTCCAGCCTGACCCAAGAGAAACCCCCTACCTTTAGCAGGTGACAACAAGGAGACACTCAGGACAGTTAACCCACAGATTTCTCCCCAAAAGATCCCATGTAGTCTCCCCCAGGGGATGAAATGTTACAGCAACAAGAACTTGTATTTTTTCTCCAGATGGGGAGGAGAGTTCAGGGGATACCCCATGTGCCAAAGTACCCCCACTCACCACTTGTCCCCCAGAACAGAGTATCTTCCTCCCTCCCTCTGTCTTTCACTTCAGAGCTCCCCCTAACAGCTCCTGAGGTACATTTACTGGATGCCAGAAATAAGTGTGTCTGGAGCTTGGGAGAGCTTTAATAGTAGTTGCAGCGGGTACAGAGACTAGGGAGGGGGTGGAATGGAAGGTGGGTCTCCCCAGGTGGCCTGAGAGAGGCACAGAGCCCTCTGCCCATAGGGCCAAGCACAGAACTAAGAACACAGCCTGGGGCCGTGTCAGGAAGCCCAAGAAGAAGTGCAATGAATCTCCTGGGCTGCCTTCAATGAGAAGGTCCCTTTGGCAGAAAGCAGAGGGATAGAGGGATGATGGCATCCTGGCAGCTAGACATGAACCACCTGTGCATCTCAATCCAGCGTGGGCATCTGAGGGATGAATATCAGGGGCATGGTCAGAAAAGCAGGTGACAGGTACCTGGTCAGAAGCGTTTCCAAGTTCAGGCATCTACATCCCTGTCAAATGGACCCAGAGGGGTAGGGAGCAGGAGACAGACTTGTTGGGAGCTCTGGGGCAAACATGTGCCAACTTCCCCTTTCTGAACTGAATTTCCAGCCAGCTGGAGAGGTTGGACTTAATGATTGACAAAGCCTCTTTGACTGGGACCTGTTGAGGCTCTATGGTTATAAATGAATGAATGAATGAATGAATAGATCCACTGGGTGAATGAATGACTATTAAAACAATAAGAAAAGTACAATGGAAAGGAGTCAAGAAAGGTGAGACAAATACTGAGGGAAGAGGAAATAATAAAACAGCAGTTGTAGGTCAGCACAGGAGCAGGAATACGGGGTTAGGAGGCAGAGCCAAGTTTCTACAGCCCTCCAACGCCCACTCCTGGAGTTATGGAGAGAGGAGCAGACAGAATGCAGGTAGATCTTTGGAGCTCATGTCAATTGTTGCATTCAAAGGAATTAACTCATCAAGGCCTAGAATTTCTCTATCAATTCTCAGCTCCCTTTGAGAGGTCCCAAATCAATGACAGACCCTTGACTTTAAGTCTTAAAATTGCTCCTGAGACCTAGACTCCGTCCCCATGAGTAAAAGAACATCGTGTCTCTTCTTCCCTCTGCCCATGCGAGACATCAGAGGGATTCCTGAACCTGTGCTCACAGCCAGAGTCTGCGACTCCTGTCTCAGAGGGGCAGGGCCAGCACAGGCAGGAGGATTAATGACAGTGATTGAATATTTTATAAGTGGAATATTGTATATTTTCCAAAACCAAATGGCATGTCATTTTTTTTTCTTTCTAAGAGAGACCAGGGACGTCACCACCCTTCTTTCCATTCCAACCGCACAGTCCCTGGTGAGCAAGATGAACAAGGGCCAGGCAGGCACTTTCACAGGAGGCAGGGAAATGCAGAAGGTCCTTCACTTTATCCTTCCCTCTGCCTCCAATGATGCCTCATTCTTGGGCCCAGCAGCCAACTGAGGAATCCATTCCTGCCCTGGTGTGGCCTCCATACCACCAGGAGAAGGAATGACAAAGCCACTAAACTCAGCCCTCTGTTCTTAAGAAACACAGGCCATCAGAAAATGCTCCCAGGCCTGTTGTCCTGCAGGCTCTTGTTTTCCTTCCGGAGACCTTTCTCTGGCCCGACTGAAACCCATTAAGCGGCAGATGACGGTCATGTCTCTGTGCTGACTTGCAGGGAGAATAAACTTCTAACTTGCCTCCCTGTTCAGGATAACAGCTCTGCCTGCTCTTGATATGGAAGTCATGGGGGTCTATCAACCTCAGACATCCTGGACACAGCATTGCTCCTGGGAGACATGATGAGTCTGTGCAAACACAGCCGTTGCCTTCACTGCACTACCGAGAGGCCCTTTCCCTTTGCACTACCCTACTACATGCTCCAAGCCCACCCACATGCTCTGCTACTTTACATTTGCCCTGCAATCTTTCATGCCAGTTGACTTTTCATCTCCAAATCCCTTTTCACATTAAACACAAACCCACACACTCTGTCCCATTTTCTTTTGAAATAAATCATAAGCCCATGCCAGAAATGACTCGGGGTGTTCTCTGGAATTTGTAAACAGCATTAAAGTCTTGTGGGAAATGTCACAGAGTGTTGGTCTGAATTTATTAAGTAATTTCTCAGTTTAAAATATATCTTTCCAGCCTGCTGTCTGACAACATTTACCTCTAATGGAATTTTATCCACTCTTGATCACTAAGCACACTCCCAGCTCACAGGGCACTTTCCTAAACTCTCTGGCTGGACTCTCCAGCCCAATGGATTTCACACATACTCATCCTGCCCCTGTTTCCCTGGCTTTCTGGGGCCTACAGGGCAGCCTGGCCCCTTTGCATTGCTAAGGGGTGAGCACACCATCACACAGCATGCAGCAGGGCAGAGCTCAGCATCACAGGCATGGAAACAGCTGCATACAGAAGCAGACCTGTTTGTCGCTTGAGAACAGGACCTTAGTCCCCCAGATCTACATCAGCCTTCTCAAATGGCCCCGAATCTAAAATGCTATTTAAAATAAAGCTGGGAAGGGTGGTGGAATAGAAGGAAAAGACGGATCCGGTGGAGGGTGTGGGATACTCTGCTGGGGACGGAAGTGAAAGCATTTTATATGCTCAAAGCATAAACATTAATACTATCACAAACCAAAACCAGGCTCTCAGGTCATGCTCAGGAGGCCATGTGGGACAGGTATGGTACCAGGCCTCCTGTACATTATGTGCTCAGCTCACTGAGCTTTCTCTGCAGTCCCTGCTTTTGGTTTTCTAAGTCTCTATTTATCTTTTCATGGACTAGTCTTGCCTTTGGCTATTACTGTGATGTTCAAAGGTCACACATACTTGATTGAGGTGCTAGCACACCCACTTGAGGTACTCACACACTTGGTTGAGGTACACCACAGGTCACGCATTTTGTTGCAGCTTATCAGAATAACTACAAGAGCATAAAATAACTAGTGAGGAGTGAGAAATCTGAGGGAAAAATATAAATAAATTAGATCCCATTGGGACAGGTTATAAAGCCAAGTATAGAATTAGAAATTCGAAAATGTCTACTAGAAATTTTATCCTGTTTTGAACAGATGCTCTGCTTGAGCACATCCCTTCCCTGGTCTAAGAATATACCTTTGAAATAGAAGGGAGTAGCAGGCACATGTGCTGGAAAAAGCTTTGTTTAGGATTCTTTTATCTGGATTCAAGAAAGAACCCAATGTTCTGTTTGACAACATCACCTTAAATACATTCCAATAAACGGAATGACCTCTCACATCTAACATGGGGAGATGTGGGCACATTCCTCCTGCTTGAAGACACTGGCAGATCATGAACAGATCCACAGAGGGTTTCTGATAGGGATTCTAAACTCATCCTCCTTTTCACCTTCAGAGAACGGCTTTCCAATCTTCTCTCCAGCATCTAAAGAATATCTTAAGTTATTTAGAAGAGGAATATTCCATGCATTTATTTATTTGCTTTGTGCTTTGGGTTTTAAAAGAGAGGTAAAGAATTAATAGCTTGTTGGGGCTGGAGAGAAAGTCGGAGTTCAGGTTCAAAGACTCAGGTCGAAGCTAGAGACCCCTTAGTATAAGCCAGGAGCTTCTAAGCACGGCCGGAGTGGCCCTCAAGGCCCCCAGAACCACTGACTCTGGGAAGCACAGAGTTGCTGGCCAAGCATTGATCTGCCCTGTTCAATTGGTCCAGAATTGCTTGGAGTGGTATCAGGACCCCTAAATGCTGCTTGGGAGACCACCTCAAAATGAAAATAATTATAAGATTATTAAAGGACTTAATTCTGCCTTTTAACCCCTGCTTAAAACTGTAGAGTGAAAAACTATTCTTGCTTGCCAAGACAAGCTCCCAGGTAGCAGCAGGTGGACGGCTCGCCAAGTCCTGACAGGCCAGGGTGAGGGAGCCCAGAGCAGAATGACTTCCTCCAGCCAGTAGAAGCCAACAGTTAATGAAAAAAAAAACACAGAAACAGCAGAGCTGGAAGACAGGTAGGAAGGTCAAATACACACAGGCCAGAGCTGAAAATAAACCAAGAATTAATTATAAATGAATTAAACCAACCAGCTCAAATTAAACAGCCAATTTTGCATTTGTCATTCCTGAGTCTTTTGGTTAGTTACAATTTCTGTTTGTGTATGTCCACCTCCCTGTGGCAGATCCCATTGTATGTTCTCAACATTTTATTAGAAAACTTCTTTTCCTTTACTAAAAAAAGGGTTTCTTAAAATCACAGGCTACTTCCTGTCTACAGAGTGGAGTTTCCAAGTCAAGTTCCTGGGATGTTACCCTCAACTCTTAAGCAGCAGTAGAATATCTGGGAGGGATGGAGTCAATATAGCAGCAAGTCAGCACTTCCTTCCTCTGCTCACCCCTGGGGTATTGGAGGCTCAGCCTCAGCACCAAACCCCAGACAAGTGTTCTCTCCACAATAAGTGATGCCAGCAACTGCTGCTTGATGCTTGAGCTCTTCGCTCCTTCATCCCTTCTTAAGAACCCATTCAAATAGTAAGAAGATGATGTGATCAATATGAAGAACCCCCTTGAGATGTAGTCCCTACCTTCTCCCTCTTCATCTGGAGAACTAGAGAAAAGATTGATGATCTCTATAAGGTCATTATCTGGAGAACTAGAGAACAAGATTGATGACCTTCATAAAGTCATTGATGACCTCCGTTAGCAACCCCGGAAGAAATCCAGACCCATCCACTCCAGACCCACAGCTGCGTGCTCAGCCCCACGTGGAAGTAACCCATGGAGCTGACCTCCCGGTAAGGGGCCTAGCCAGCCCCTGGCCGAGTCCAACATTGTTCCAAGGATTCGCTCACACGCGCGGGGGAAAGGCCACGCTGGCAGGACTTGGAGCGGGTATTTGGGCTCCTCCACCCTTTCCTCCATCTCCATGCCAGCTACCCCGAAGAGAGACCCACGCCAGACCCACAGCCCGTTGGCGCACAGCCGCTCCACAGCTGCGTGATAGTCTTACATAGTACTAGATTTTATGATCAGGTCCTTCCCAGGATCTTTCACATTTATACACTATATACAGCTCTAGGCAAGTTCTAGCTGATACCCTTCATTCCAGTAAGCCTAACAAGAAGCCAGAGCATCCCACACATCGTGAGGTCAGTCATTCTCAACATCCAGACTCCACAGTTTCTCAGAGCTCCACCCAAGAGAAAACCTGA